>CAXKVY010004069.1:0-129278 GCA_964058915.1 Tetropium fuscum
GCTCTCGGACTTCTTTTAATTTTTCTCATTTTATATAATTAAAGTTACCTTGATTGTATATTTTTCATTTATTTTATTAGCGTGCGAGGTCCTACAGACAGATATTCCACCGTAAACAACCTCCAGCTATAATCTCTTTCATACTGTGAAAATGAAAATGAAGGAGGCGTCAATGCAATATATCATGTATTAGAACGGTTGCCGTTGCAACCAACCGTTGCTATGACAACGCCACGTTTCTTGTATCAGGCAGGGTGATTTAATATATCGCTCTGCTTCTTCTTAGACAGATAGGTACCTCAGTCAAATTAGACAAAAATAGGGCGATCGGTGAACAAAATCCTAGAGATTTGGATTTTTTTTACACGCTTCCTTTACACTTGGATATACCTATATCAAAAGCTCCCAGGAGTGGAGGGGGTGAGCTCGAGGTGGGGGGGGGTAAAAGGTATAATTTTTCAGTCTTTCACTTATATCTCGAACACATTCACTCCTATCGGTTTTTACCACAATTAAAGCTGACAAAATTTGCTACAAAAATGGCCGTATCCATTTTTGTCATCGGATTAACCGTAAGTGACCTTCGGGAAAAGCTCCCTAAAGGGCCTCATATGGAAATAGTGTTTGTAGAGCGCCGAGATAAAACAGGCTCGAAAATACAAAGTTTCATCATTGGCCCCCATGAGCTATCAAAATAGTACTATCAAAATTGATAACGCGGAGGTGGTAGATCTCCTTCTCGCATTTCAATGAGTATCTATTTCCAAAAAGAATGAGGAGGATCTACAAGACCTCTGTTATAAACTGCCGTCTTTTCCATTATCTCTCTTTGATGAAAATGGAATGTGAAAGACAAAGAAGTCTGCTTTATATTTTCCCCGTTCATCCAGTTACTCCAGACTTCAAGGTTCACACTAATGTTGTTGATGATGGATTCCTGTTACATCGAGTCAGGTGGGGTACAAGATCAACCTTCTAATTGATATTCAATCAATATGCATAAAAAAAACATTATGGTGAGTGCTGCACAGTCGTTTGTGATGGCTACTTGGACACTGCTAACAGAACGGTTACAAATGGGACAAAAGGTGCAGAAGAGAAACGTCGTACCACCATCACTACCGCATCATTGATTTCACCGGAGGTATGGTAGTGACGACTCAGCAAAACTTTTTAGGGCATGAAAAAATAAGGACAGATTCATCAGTATGATGCTGTCATAGTATGCTCAAATAATTACAGAGAGTATAGAAGTTAGCTGATTTTGTTGCGGATACAGCTATTGTACGCGTCTTGAAGAAAGTAGAATGTGGTTGTTTAACGGCTGTCATCGGCTGTCAGGATGTGGATCTGTTGGTTCTGCTGATCGCTTTAATGCCAAGGGAACGAGAGACAAAGTTTTTCAAACCTGGCAGGGGAATGAGGAGAGCAAAATTGTTCCTAAAAGCAATTGCAGGAACTTAACTTTGCCAAGACCATTTTGTTCGTTCACGGTCTTTAGCGATTGCGATATAACTTTCCGAAGAGGCAAGTCAATAATTGCTAAATTACTCATGAGGGACATCAACATACATTTAATCTCCAACGTATTTTATACAAAGACTTCAAGACTTGAGGATGTTGCAAACGCTGGAGAACATATGTTCCTAGCAATATACAACGCCAGAGTAAGAGACCTTGACAAACAACGCTCAATCCACCACAAGGATGAAGCCAGGCGGAGGTCTGGCAGAGAGGGGAGCCTCTCTAGCACCAACTAAAGGCTCCGCACTGCAACACTCATACAGAGTCTATTTGCAAGCTTAAGAATGGCCGGGCAACGAACTGGAACCTACTGATTGAGGTTGAATGACAGGAGAATACGGAGATCATCAATCTTAGACCTTAGACCAACTTAGAGAACCTTAGACCAATCTGCCCCAACTGCCATCCTTTCAATAATATTGTGCAGCTGCACCAAAGGCTGCGGTGCATGTTGCGGATGCAGCAAGGCCATTGTAACAGTGGGGGAGCGTGCACTAACGGCGTTCCAGTTGAAGACGACAATTCAGCATATGAGGATGACCTGGGATGCTTGATAGACCCTCGTGATACCATCTAATCAACTCTACATTAAATCATCTATCTATTAATATTGTACTGAACAAGACTGTAATTCGGTTTTCAATATTTAGGTTGAGGACCAAAATGCAGCATATAAGGACGACTAGGAAAACTTCATGGACCCCGTGACCCACCTCCTCCTCGCGAATCACTTTTCACCCCCATCGGGAGTCGTTCTTTGGCCGTTAGGGGGGGTTCAAGTCGGGGATAAGAGACAGCATCGCCATCGCTTCCGGCATCATCGAAAACGGGGGCTGACGGTTTTTCCCTTCATCAGGAGAAAATCACTTTTCACCCCCGTCGGGTGGTTCTTGGCCGTTGAGGGGGTGCGATCAAGTCGGGGATGATAGACAGCATCGCCATCGTTTCCGGCGTCGAAAACGGGGGATGACGCGGGTTTTTTCTTTGATTACGAGAAATGCTCAATTCGCCCGTTTGGGGGTGGTTGTTGCCCGTTTTCGGAGAGTTGCCCCACTCAAAAAGAATTTTAACACGCCATCGTGCTCAGCATCCTCGAAAACGGGGGGGGGGGGAGGTGGTTTGGTAGCATTCTAAAATACTTACCATTTTCGGGGTTTTTTTCCGACTCACGGAATGTACTATAAAGAATGTTTATGATCAAATGAATATTGCAACATAATGCTAACATATTTCGACTTATGGTAGTCTTGTTTTAAGGGACTTGTTGAAGTTTTAAAAAATAATTGCTTAAAATTAAATGTGTTGTTATTACATTATCATTATTTTAAATATTAAAAATTGTGGCAACCTATTATGAGTTAGGTTGATAAGTTGCAAGTAAAGTTTGATATTGAGAAATTCAACAGCAACATTTATATTATTTACATGATGTTTCCTGGGATTTAGACTTATGTTAATGTTGCATTATTAGAGAGTACGACTAGAGCAATAATTTGAGATAAAAATCTCAAAATCAACAAAATTTGAGTTATGGTGGTCTTGCATTCGGGGTGCGATGTTTTCAAACGAATTTTTGGTTTCCTGCACATTGATTTTTACTTTCTTAATGATGGTTTCAGACAAGTATGTATTCAAAATCACATTTTAAAATACGGTTTTCCATTTTCTAGTAGCTCCACCATTAATTATTAAATTTATGGTTTGGTATTAAGTATTGAATATGATTTATTTTTACCGCACAGTGCTACGGCTATAATACCTGGCCAAAATATCTCCTGCCGTTAGGTCAAACTTCAACCGCTAGTGAGTACTGGCGTTCTTTAACTTGAACGAGTTGTTTTCCAGTTTTTAATGCGTTTTTGGGAAAAATGCCAAAAAAAATATAACTCCTTTGATTTTTACTCTTAGTACAAATATTCGGGATGTTGTGAGTGTTCCTACGTTGCCATGACAACATGCGTAATTCAAATGTAGTAGTTATCATAATTACGAGTATTATCAGCTGTTGTTATTCAATATGTACTATTGTATACTGGATTCATTATAAAAATCTCTTGGAAAATTATAATGTTGGGTTATTGTCAAAAAAAGATCGTGGGCAAAGTATATTGATAATAGTATAATAATTATCCTGTAAGATTTCTGATAGGCTGAGTTTGAAAGTTTTCCGGTAGTTTCGATGACCAGTTAACTGAATATTCACAATGCAATAATAATTGCTGCAGCGAAGCTAAAATTGCATTGAATTCGATTGTTTGACAGTACTGCAAAATACATAGTTGTTTAGATTATCTGACCGCGTAAACGCAAATTGAAACAGGACGTGGGAAAATACATGTAATGGGAGAACGACAGCATGACAATATGCATGCAACTCATGCAGGTGAATTGTAATTGTTTTGGTCTGTGGTAACACATTGTAGTTAAACGTGGCATTGGCATATGTTTATAAACTGTTGAGTGTAGCTGGTAATAGAAAATATGAAATTATTATATCTAATGCTTTGCTCGATTAGAGCTGTACATAAAACGCATTTAAGAAAAATTGTATTGGCGGGTTCCTCGAGCATAAAAAAGATAGAGTAATAATGTCCAATTCAAATGTATGTGAATGGTTGGTCCAAGCACATCATAGGTACCTCGATTTCGCCGAAATGAACGCTGAGATCCCTTTTCAAACGGCTTTTTGCAATCCTCGCACTTTTTCACCAATATTATCAAGGGATATTAAACATTAAACCACCTAAAAATTAAATTCGAACACTTATCACAAATTAAAAACTACATGAAATAAACTACAGTTTGACGCCACACAAATATACATACGCAACGTTGCCAGGTTCAAATTAAATACAAGTAAGAAAACAACTATATGGAATAGGTAATAAAAACAAGAATTAATCTCACTTTTCCAGCTGAAATTTAGCAGAAATTAATGTCAGTGTCTGTTATTAAACATAAGCATCGAATGAACAATGTGGATAGCATAGAATTTCATTTCATAGATTCTTCTAATCTGTGTAGGTACCTTGTGAACATTTTCTAAACTGGCAACATGACACAAGGTTAAATTGATTGACCAATAACATTGAAGGTACGCTGTCACATGATGTAAATAAACATTCCAGTAGATCAAGGTTACTAAAAGGAGATAGGTTGCACGGTAACTCGGCGGGGGGAGAGACGTGACAAGGGGATGTCGCGTCATCGAGATTGCCAGATGTTTGTTTACGTTTTATTTGTTTGCGTTTTTAGCTTTAGCCAGAGACAACTTTAGCTAGTCTAGATACATTTACTGCGTAAAGTTTAAAAATTTAGTTTCTACTTATAGTGCTTGTGTAAATTTCATTGTGAATTAAGTGTGTGTGTGACGATAAAAACTAGTATTATTTTCGAACATTTGTTATATTATTATAAAGACTGATCAGATTGTCTTCCTTCTTTAAGGTGAGTGTTTCTGCTATAAATCTGGTATAAAAATTGTTTTGATAAATATTTGTTAATATAGATGCCTGGTGGAATTGTTTGTAGTATAGCTACATGCAAAAACAATTCGAAAACTACAAAGAAAGATGGAGAAAAGTTGATGTTCTTTACTTTTCCGAAAGATCCTAAAATTCAAAAGGAATCTTTTAGTAACCTTGCCAGTAGATGCTTGTGCCACTAAATTTTCAACATTACTAGTCTATTCTGTTAATGGTCGAAGGGTAGGTTTAGTTAAACTATTATCACATTGTGGTTTTATTATTATGACTAAGTTCTAACACACAATTTAGAACATTAACTTTACGTACAGGCATATAAGTAACCAAATAAGAGACTTGGTTCCAATGATTCTGTTTCCACGAGGCTCTCGTGGCGCTATCTGTTGTTGTGTATACCCAAACCAGAGGCAAGTAATAAAGTAGCACTCTCTCTATATGGTAATCAACTTAACTGGATTAACTCGCACTATGTAATAGATGTCGCTGACTATTGAGACGGTTAATTTAAATATAATAAAATAAATTTTATAATTACGTAACAGAATGGATTTAGGCATATACATTGAAAATTATCACTGATTTAATATTTTAACCGATTTCAGCTAAAACATGTTAACCATAGCGATAGTTTAACATTAATCCACAAGATTGTAGATTAACGGTATAGTGGAGTCTGTGAGTCGGAAAAAAGGCAAGAGTCATTTTAGCAAACTTTTTGCAGACCACCTCCTCCCCCCGTTTTCGAGGGCGCTGAATATGATGGCGTAGGGCAAATTTCTTTTTCGGCTTGCGTTTACCCCCTATTGGCCAAAAACCACCTCCAAAATAAGAATTCCCGATTTGCTCTTTTATCGGCAAACATTGCATCTGCATGTCCCGTTTTCGCGGATGGTCAACACCGTGCAACTATCCCCGACTTCGCAACTACCCTCAGAGGGGGTTGAAAAAACGTTTTTGTTAATTCAACGTAATCCCCTGTTTTCGTGGATGCTGAACACGGTAGTGGGCCCCTTTTGTGGAAGGCATTCCCACCCCCCAAATCGACAAAAACAACACCCCACGAGGGAAAAATCGAACGGAGTAAAACAATCGGTAAACAAATCAACGTTATATGTAAATACTATCTTAAAACTTAGTAAACGAATAAACGTTATATGTAGTATGGGTAATTTCCTAGCATGTATTCAATTTTTTTTGATTTTTTTAAGATTTGTTCTTTTTATTAATTTTTATTGTATGTCCATACCTATTTGCTTTTTAATATATACTTACTGTCTTCAAATTAATCAAGAATCTTTTATCAGTAATAAAAATGAAACCACCCCTCTTTCCTACATATATTCAGCGAATCATCCTGTAGCACAACAATTTGCACAATTTACCAAGTTAGAAAAAACCGCCCATTTTCACCCTCATGGGGGGTTGTTTTTGTCGATTTGGGGGGTGTGGATGCCCTCCATAAAAGGGAAATGCCGAATACCGTGTTCAGTATCCACGAAAACGGGGGATTACATTGAGTTTAGCAGAAATGTTTTTTCAACCCCTTTTGAGGGTAGTTGGGGGTGCGCAGGCCACGGTGTTGGCCATCCTCGAAAACGGGGCATAGATGTAATTTTTGTCGATAAAAAATAGAGCGAATCGGGAATTCTTATTTTGGGGGTGGTTTTTGGCCAATGGGGGGTTGTTTTTGGCCAAATGGGGGGGTAAACGTAAGCGGAAAAAGAAATTTGCCCTACGCCATCGTGTTCAGCGACCTCGAAAACGGGGGGGGGGCAGGTGGTCTGGTCCTTATTATAACATAATAATAAAATAATAATAGTAAAATAAAAATAATAATAAAAATGTGTTCTTACTACATCTTTAGTAAAATGCAATGCAATTTTTAATAATACTTTGTTTCTACCCAGGGACCTTAGATCCATAAATCCAATTACTCGGTCTTTAGAAATGTCATATTTTAATTCAAGAAATAATGTGATTTCGTCAAACACTAAACAACAAAATCGATCTCTTGGAATTGTTTTTTACACGTCTGATAATTTGGATAAAAGTCTTTTATTAAGAGGACGAAAAATCCGATGTTGGCAATAACGGAAAAGTATATTTTTCAATATTTTGTGAAATATTTGTGTATTATAGCAAGAAAAACTATTTTATAACGAAATAAATACTATTGTTTATAGTTTTGTACTAGTTTTAGACTAAATAGTAATTATTATTATATTTGAATTAAATATGCGAGAAATTTATCAGGCGCCATCTATTGACGCGTGGATCAAAAGTTCTGCATTTTATTTCTGTCATTGCAATTCTGTTACTTTATTTCTAATGGACCCTTCCCGTGGCTTTATTTTATAACCTCATCCCACTTCTGATAGCGATCAGGTTTCCAGCACAGACATGCTTGCACGTTATACCTTTCACGAAATCCATTGATAGGGTAAGAATTCGAAGCAGCGACTGGCGTCGGAAGGAAAACCCGACCTGTGGAAGTAGTTATATGGAAAATGAAAATCTTGTCGAAATGATAAGCAATTTTGAAAATATCAGCATCTCTTCAGCCACCGCAAGGGTTATCTAATTTTTTGGAAGTGCAAATTTAAGTATCACGTTACAAAATTTTATACACTGTTTATAAACACTACGTACTTACTCCTCGAGAAATTGAGTCTGTCGAGGCTGAAATACGCTACCAGGCTCCAGATGAGAACAGCGTGGACCTTTGATGCCTAGTTTGTTTTCTCATTCCCGTTCTTTATTCTCTTCCTAATTTCTAATGGTAGCTTCTTCAATTATCTTTAATCGTGTACCTAATTATAGCTTCGTTCTTACTACACTATTATTTTGTATCATTAATGAAAGAAATGTCTTTAATCAACGATTATACCTATTTAAAATAAGCGTTTATTAATATTATCTGGCATAATTAACAATTTTTCCTATATTTCTATAAGTACTTCTTTTGTATTTCAATTTAAAATATGCAGATGCAGCCATTATAATTTACATATTTCAGGCGATTTAAATTAGGCGAAGGGGATGAAACGGCTTATAAAGAACTAATTTTATCTTTTTCTTTCTAAAAGTTTTCACCACCCTGCCATCTGCCATGCCTTGTACATGCAATAAATCAACGACTCAATCAATATTCTTCAGGTCAGTAAGCCACGGTCTAAGTTGCTGTCTATCAAATGTAGCATAATTGAAATTCACGCCCCGAAATCGATCGTTCGTTTATGAATTTACAGCGGGCGAATATTACAAGAGGCATCAAGGATTTTTTAAATTACTACATCCCAAACTATACATTTAGGGCATTAAATGTAACTCGGATGTTCCCACAACTTGGTATGGTCTCCCGTTTCTCAGCAGAGGAGGCGGAAAATTCTGCATGTAATACGAAATCGATATCACTATGGCATATTTTTATTTTAAATCGTGCACGTGGTTCTCTTACCGGAAATATATAGGGCTATAACACAAATTAAAGAAATGTAGACAAAGAAGCATTTCGAACGTTTGATATATTGTCGTTATACACTGCAATGCAAAATTAACGGATATTGATTTGTCTGGTTTAAATTTCGAATAATTTAGACACTGACTGGCTCCTTTTGAACTTAATTTTTTGGACTGTAGCTATCTTGAAAAACGTAAAAATTCGTAATTCTAGGAATTAAAATATGAGCAAGGGCTATGCTCAGTTATAAACAAATGATGATTTAAAAAAAAGGGGGGGTCTAGTTTTTCGCAAATAACTGAAAACTATAGGCTTAAAGTGAATTTGGACAAAGATTGTGAAAGGAGACGAAATTTTCAATAAAAAAACTCTTGACTCCCGGAAATTATTAATAATCTTATATGAAAATAGCACTTTGTTTGGTGAATGCAGCTTTAGTTCGCTGCCGCAACTCCGTGAAACAAAAAAAAATATGTTACTTAATATTAATTAAAATTTTTACAAAAATTATGATATTTAGAAACTTAAACGGAAAAAATTTCGTTGAAAAATGATTATAATTATTTTTGCACATAATTGTTCTGCCCGAATCCTTAACATTTCTGATTGATTGGATCGTTTTCGCAATGATTCGATTTTTACCTTGAGCCCCAATATGTGTTGAATATCATATATTTTTTTGATGTCTTCACTTTGGTTAATGACTAGCATGAATAAGGGAAGACGTTTTCTAGTGATTCCTTCTCCTTTTCTTTCGCGTTTTTGAATATTGATTACTCCTTCGATAGCAAACTCTCTTTCTGTGAGATGCTCGATAATCGGGGCATGTGAGGTCAACTCGTCTAGCCATTAATTTTATAGGTCTGTTATTTTCATCCTCATATGTAAGATATTTTGTTATTTTCTTGGAGTGCCTCTTTCAGTCTGTAGTACTCTTCTTTAGTGAATAAGTTTACTTTATTAAAGTTTACTTTGACCGAGTGGAAAAGCTAATTCCACGAGGCCGAAATTGCTTTACAACTAACTCGAATTTTGTACTATACTTTATCTCGGACCACATTTAATTAGTATTAAACAGGTATAAATGAAAAAAAATATTTTTATTTACATTTTGTGATAGTAATTATTAATAGTAACAGTACAATTATGAAAAACTGGTATGGCATTAGATGGGGCCATAGTGACATTATTGTTAAGAACAGAAGTTACAGAAGATTCTGCCAATATGTAGTCATGGAACAGAGTGGCCCCAGAGGATGAAGCCAAATTAACATCTCTAGCGGTGGTTTAATTTGATATTGTTTCACCACCATAAATAGCACTTAAAACTTTTACCGCATTTTCATTTTTGTTTTCGGTAGAATTACCAACATAACTTTCAGCCAGTGCAGATGAGCCAACCACCATGCTTCTTCAGCGCTAGCAAATCACACCCAGCATCCGCAAGAATGGTGGCAGACGAGTGCCTAAAACAGTGGCCAGTCGGATTCGCCAAATCCAAAAACTCTGCGATTTTGCTTGATACAGTACCAAATTTATTGATCCCAACACAATTTCCCAATTTCGACAAACTGTCAATCGGATCTGACACCGCGAACTAGATCTAACGACAATAATTGCGAGAGCATGTGAGTAATATTAAGTGCAAATGTCCTCGCTGTGCGACTTTGCACTTTAAGCACGATGACGCCAGACGGTTCGTAAGGACTCGCTTACTTAGTTCTTAGTTTATGCGTTCTATGCAATCTAGCATTTACTATAGTGGTCGTAGATAAATATCTTTATTGAGACACTCCGTAATATTTTTAAAATGTCCTCATAATTTTTGTAACCCACCACGTTAATTGGCGGAGGTGGGAGTAACTTCGTGGTTTCAGGTTCTTTTGACGTACCCACTTCTTGGTTTTTTTCTTTGCTTTTTTGTTGGATTTGCTAAGAGGTTTCTGTTGAGGAAGACGCTTTACGCTTTTTATTTCCTCTTTTATTCCACATTATCCACTTTGTTCCTCTAGCGAGGTCTTCTTCGTCTGTTTCATATTCCCCTATTTCCTTGTCTTGTTGTTCATTTTTTTGTTGTTTTGTTATTGCATTGAGCAATTCTCGCTTGCAAACCATTCCAGAGAAACCATTCCGTAGTGGGGAACTATTCCAGAAGAAATGTAGAAGTGGTAGAAACTATTCCAGAGAAACCATTCTGATTCCATTTTCCGTAGTGGGGGTAAATCTATTTAAACGGAATACTTTTTCAACCCCAGCGTATAAGGCAGGATCCATACCAGCCGATTCGCTTCCGCAAGATTGGGTAAGGTATCCTCTTGGTGCTCAATTGTTTCCATTTGTTCTCCTTTTTGACTGATTACAGACGATGACGCTAACTCATCGTGTAAAGGGGGAGTGAATATTTGTATTACAGGAGACCTATCAAGTTGACTTCCTATAGCTTTCAATAAACGTATAATAGGTGTTTTATTATTAGATTTACACTTGTATTAGTAGCACTATTGCACTTTTTCACGGCGATATCAAGGATTCTAGCGCCTGTACAATTTAAAATTATATCACTCTGAAAGTCCTCGTCTTTTGTATCACAATATAGGAAAAATTGCTCCGTCAGACTCATCAACGCATATAATGAGGCATTGAAACTTGATTCCTTCCTGATTGTTAGAGGCGTTTTAAAATATATCATGTTTAATTTTGTTTACATTGCTTTACTTTGCAGAAGCAAGCAATTACTTTCTACACACGAACTGCTCATTTACAAAACGAGCGATTGTCTAGAGTAGTGGGTGGATTTCGCCTATTACGCCTTATATCCGAATTAGAAGATATGACTTTTCATACTGAACAAATTTTCATAATAATATGGTATATAATACTACTAGCATGCGTAAGAGAGTCTTTACTGGAGGACGAGACGGAGGGATATCGTCTGGACTCGCCAGTCACTTTCTGGAGCCAGTAAAAACAGTTACCTTATGTATATTGTTATATATTTTATTTGTTCTTTATTTGTAAATATGTTATCAGTTAGATATTCTAAATTCATAGGTTGAATTACATTGGTGAAAAATAATGAGTTGAATTGTCAATTTAAAATAATTTGTATTTGTAAAACGGATTCTCATAGGAAAAAAATATTCTTTATTTTTTGTTCAGAATAATGTATTTTACTAATATGAAATTATTAGAAACGCAAAGATTTTAATTAAATTATTTGGGTAGATTATTTGTTAGAAACATGGTACCTAGGTATGTACAAATTAAAATTTGCCTTACTAAATAAATAGTAATTTTGTTGTAGAATAATTTCATACCAGTACAATATATTATTCGGAAAAAAAATAAACAATATATTTTTTTGATATGACCGTTTTACAAATACAAATTATTTTAGTTTTAAAAAAAATTACAACCCACATCTCAGACATATCTCAGACAGGTCGAACGAACAGAGACCAAGACAAAATGGTATTAGACGTCAATAGTGATCGTAAAAATAATGTGTGAAGTGTTTAAAATCAGAATCCATAGTTAAAATGTTAACTTCATAAATAATAACATGATTTGTTTGGTTGATAGTTAACTATAAAGCAAGGAAACACTGGTAACTAAGGATGTATCTTTGTTTTTTGAGAAAGGTACTTCCTTAACGACAAGTAATAAAGCATAAGAAGAAAGTAAAAGGCACTCCAGGCGGTGGCCATGTATCATTTCTATGTGAAAATTAAGTAAAAGTTTTTATAATATCAAAGTTAATAATTATAATTCGGGACTATCGTCATTACACGTGTTGCCAAGATATCCTGTTAAAGAAAATTAGTGAATTTTAAGGAATAGTGGGTTATCCGTCATATTACAAGGTCTAGGCAGTGTCTTCCGAGATCATTCTACAGCAGTTTTTCGTCGTATCCTGTATAAATGTCCAAGATATCCTGATATAATCGTATCCTGATATTACCAAGTAAGTATATATCGAAGAACACGTTTTGGCACGATAATCGCTACAAGAAAACGGCACACGGCATTGTAAAGTAATTGTTTGAACGCCCTTTCTTATGTAGATGCCTCCTACACGTTACACAATTTCATAACTAAATAATTGGCGCCCAACGTGGGGCTTTAAAAGATTTTCAAACCCAACCTGTGGCATTGAAGGCTTTCATAAAAGAGATTTCAAAATTTCATAACTAAACAATTGGCGCCCAATCTGGGGCATTTAAAAGATTTCATACATTGTCGATATGTATATATATATATATATATATATATATATATATATATATATATATATATATATATATATATATTAGCTTTGAAATTCTTTGCTATTCATATTTATTTTGTGAAAAGTAATCTTGGGTTTGTAGCATTTCATTACATAGAAATAAGCAACTAGACGAATAAGAAAGAAAACACACTTACCAGTACTATATCTGGACACACATACGGAAATGAATCACTATGCATATGAAAACGAACCACTTAGAAGTTGTACAAGTTCTTTCACCTTTCTTGAGGATCTTCAGAGCAGTATACGATTTATTTCATTGATCATTCATACTTGAATTTAAATTACCAATACACCAACACTTGCAGTGACGTTTTATGACATTAGTTTTTGACGGAACTCATTCTTAGATTACACAAACCTAGTCTACTATTTATATTTGTTCTATTTGAACATATTATATATAAAAGCATTAGGCATACAGTTATCCAGAAGTTATGTTAAACTTTAAAATGCATAAAATCTTGTTGAACCTATTGAAAAACAACTACTTTTTCCAACTATATGCGGGAAAATATTGAATTATATATACAATAGAGTTCTGAAGCATTCAAAGAGGGAGTGATACAGAAATTGCTTGCTTAATGTTTTTAGTTTTGACTAAGCAAGCAATTTCTGTATCACTCCCTCTTTGAATGCTTCAGAACTCTATTGTATATATAATTCAATATTTTCCCGCATATAGTTGGAAAAAGTAGTTGTTTTTCAATAGGTTCAACAAGATTTTATGCATTTTAAAGTTTAACATCTTCTGGATAACTGTATGCCTAATGCTTTTATATATAATATGTTCAAATAGAACAAATATAAATAGTAGACTAGGTTTGTGTAATCTAAGAATGAGTTCCGTCAAAAACTAATGTCATAAAACGTCACTGCAAGTGTTGGTGTATTGGTAATTTAAATTCAAGTATGAATGATCAATGAAATAAATCGTATACTGCTCTGAAGATCCTCAAGAAAGGTGAAAGAACTTGTACAACTTCTAAGTGGTTCGTTTTCATATGCATAGTGATTCATTTCCGTATGTGTGTCCAGATATAGTACTGGTAAGTGTGTTTTCTTTCTTATTCGTCTAGTTGCTTATTTCTATGTAATGAAATGCTACAAACCCAAGATTACTTTTCACAAAATATATATATATATATATATATATATATATATATATATATATATATATATATATATATATATATATATATATATATATATATATATATATATATATATATATATATATATATATATATATATATATATATATATATATATATATATATATATATATATATATATATAGATTAAATTTGCAAACTTTTTTGTGAAACATTTACAGCTTTGCATTACTCAATTGATTCTATAAATCGCTTCCAAATGGTATAACGCCATATGCTTACAGACGTATGGGTAAAAACAAATATTGTAGAGGTATTATAATATTATTATAAAACTAGAGGTACCGGGATTTGTTTTCAAATTCAGCTGTAATTGGCTTACTACCCGCCTACGTATAATAATTTATCGTCGGCAATGCGCCCTCTAAATTTCCTCTTTGGCCACTTGCCCCGTTTCCCCATTCATTAAATCCAATTTCATTCATTATTTATAATCTTACCAGGCCTAGATATAGCGTAGAGATTGGTCCCCCTCGTGCGCTCCATCCTATGGTCTTTCACCTCCATACGGGATCGGGTATCGCTTAGGGAATCTATCTGCGACAATCTAAACACGTAGATCTTACCCTCCTTGTTGGAGTGTCCGCCCCGCAGCAATAATATTCCGTGGGGCTCCACCACGTTCAGCTGCCTCACCTGCAGGCTCTTGTCGAAAATCATACGGTGGGAGCTCCCGTCTGCAATAAAGTTGAATTTTTGTAGTGCAAGTAAACGACGTGAGAGGGTTTTTATTGGCTAACGAATTTATACACTTCGCAAAAATGGATCGCAACATTTCGCGTCTCAAAAATGGGTGTCTATGGGTGTCTCAAAAAAAACTTATGACAGAAATAAGGAGATGACCCTCTTTTTAATAAGACCTAAATTCAGTGACACACTTTGTCGTTTTTGAGAAAAAAATTATTATTTTTAATATGTCATAAACCATAATATGTCATACTTGTTTATTTGGCATATTGCCTCTCTTACGTTTCTCAAAGAAACTGATGACAGAAATAAGGAGATCAACCTCTTTCTAATATTACCTAAAAAATTCAGTTACACTTTGTTGTTTTTGAGAAAAAAAGATTATTATTTTTAATGTCATACATCGCATATTTGTTCGAAAAATTGTTTAAAAAATGTGCTTATAAAAATCCTACTTCAATTTTCTTACCTATTCAAGATGAATATGATACGAAGTATAAATCAACCATATTTATGAAACTGACAGTAGATTGTTTCCAAAAGTGAAGGATAAAATAATTTATTAAGAATAACACACATCATTAAGTTCTCAGCGCCTATCTTACTTTATTTTGGGTAATTAGAAAGCAGACAAGCTTTATCTTGTTTGTTAGATTAAAATATTAAAACATATTCCTGTTCTAAAAATACATACAAAAATTCAAATTAATTAAATTATCACTTTCTCATACAATTCAATCTATAGACCAAGAACCTTATCGACCTGAAAGGGGGGTAGTTCTGATTTTTATCTTGCTTATGATGTTGGTCCAATAAATAATCAAAGTTTTCGACCACGAGCGTCAAACGCGTCATTGTCAAAAATCTAAAAACCACGAAATTTTCTACCTTTCTTAAGTTTTTGGCGATTTAACTCTGACATACAAGTTTTTCGATTATACTTACCCCATACGTTTTCAAAGTCGAGTAAATTTGCCACGATTTGAGCCTGGAATCGTCTCTGTAAACCTAATAGGTTCCGAAATATAGCCTTTCAAAATTTATAGATTTTTCGAACTCCTTTTTCTGTAGAAATTTTGACCGTAGGCCTTGGTGGACAAAATATTGTTCAATAATTGAATTGAATTTACTCGTATATTTATAATTATTATATTATTATGCAGTTTGGAGGGAACTTTTGCTCAATTTAGTAGGGGAAAATTACTTAATAAATTCAATTAATTTACTAATTTGCCCAATGTATCGTTTATTTTCGCAAAAACCGGTCCATATTATAAGAAAAATAAAGACTTCATATTTATGTTAAATGTTAAGTATTCACCAGAAAATTTTAAATTTCGTTTCCTGTTAGTATTAAAAAAACAATTGAAGAGGTATTTATTAGTATCTCACGATTATGTTTTTTATATCATGCAGTTATGGCAATAAAGATCAAGTATTTGGTACCAATATAATCGTTGTGTCATGTAGAATAAGATCAGATAATAAAAATCATGGGTGTGTGATTATGACCACACGATAGAAGTGAAAACTTCTAATTTCCGAATTTTAAAATACTCGTATATACTGTAACCGTCCGCCCGTATTACCACAACTCACAATACACCCCACTCGTTATTACCCGTTAATACAGTTTTCACTTAAAAAAGGCTAGAACATACCTGAGTACGAAATGTTATCGCACACAGATGCTTCAGGCAACTGGCGCTAGATGCCGCCCCACTGTACGTCGCTCCAAAATACCTACTCATTGTTCTCAAGTACGGCGACGGTAGTCGATTCGATTAAATGCAATTCAATTCGATACAGAGCGGAAAACAGTTGGACGGAACCGACCAGACGGAACCTCCTGATATATTGTCCTGAACAATAGGCATATATGGAAACTAGAGATGGTACTGAACCGGTGAGAACGGTTCGGTTCTTTTTGCTGAACCGTTCGCAATACCTGTTACTAGAGATGGGAATTCTAATTCATTTTGCCGAATTAATTCCTTCGGTCTCATTCACCTAGGTGAATCATTCAATTGAATGATTCTTTTAATTCAGTTAGTCAGTGATCTGTTAATGTTTCTGGGACTGCCATTAGTCGGTCGGTACCTACGTAATATCGGCGTGTCGGGAGGGAGTAGGTAATGCAAAAGAAATATGCACTGAATACTGAAATAAAACACGTAGGTACCACAGATGTAGATACTGGCCTTTGACTACTATATTATTAGGAATAGAAAATAAAAAACAAGGAAATAGAAGTATTTATTTCAGCAACCAAACATATATATTTCTGTAGGTACGTGTAATTCGTGTAACACGCACAAATATAGAAAATAAAAATATAACCATTTAAAGTTAATATTAAAAAAAATAATAAATTAATAAATATTTAAATATACCTACTGCAAAATATATATAAAACGTAAAAAAGTAGCTATTTCTTGACTTTCAAGTACCGATCTGACTGAATGCCGATGTGATTTCAATCAGTTTAACTGAATTCAAGAATCGGTTTCGGGTTTCGTATTACATTGTTTTAGTCAGAGATCTGGTTTTAGTTCGCGGTGAATGATCCTTTCCGGCACCAAGGACCAATTCATTTCATTCAGTGAGGTGAATAGTTCAATTGTACTAGTTCGTTCACGAACTACCCACCTCTACCTGTTACCGTTCAGCCGGTTCAGCACAGACCGTTTCGCACGGCATGCTGTGAAAGTTCCAGTTCAGTTGTTCATTCTACTGTGGCAACTACGCATGTATCATGTATATAACGGACTTTTTTTATTGAAAATACGAATCGGCGGTAAATTAATCATAATGAATAAAAGAACTAGCGCCGTGTGGATTTTTTTTACGATTGCGGACCCAAATAAGCAATTAGCTAAATGTAATTTATGTAAACAGGTCCTCTCGTATAAGTAATCGATAACAAATCTCAAGACATATACTTGGCAGACACCCTATAGTTAACATACTAGTTAGTTTATATGTTTAATTTTTATTTTATGTAAAATATATTCAACTCGCATCGCAAAACTTAATACAAGAAGTAAGAAGTACATGAAATTACTGGAACTAGTCCGAACCGTGCTGAACGTCTGAACAGTCAACTGCGTCTGAACTGTCTGGTCTGAAGTTCTGGTTCTGAACATTAGAATTGCAATAACAGGTAACAGATATAGTTCGTATTCGAGAACCGGTTCACTGAACGGTTAGTCAATACGCGTTCTCAA
The DNA here is from genome assembly GCA_964058915.1 of Tetropium fuscum. Lineage (NCBI taxonomy): Eukaryota > Metazoa > Arthropoda > Insecta > Coleoptera > Cerambycidae > Tetropium > Tetropium fuscum. Next base: position 17,850 of record CAXKVY010004069.1, read on the forward strand.
GAACCGGTTCAGTTCTTTCCGTACCAACCCTAATGGAAACTAAAATATGCTGTAGAGATGGTACTGAACAGGTGAAATTGGGAACCAGTGAGAACCGTTCTTTTTTCAGAACCGTTCCCAATACCTGTTACCGCTCAGAACGTTCAGACCACGATACTGACGTGTCCACGAACGTTTCCAGTTCCAGTTCAGTTGTTCATTCTACTGCGGCACTGAGCACGTATATAACGGACTTTTTTTATTGAAAATATGAATCGGCGGTAAATTAATCATAATGAATAAAAAAACTAGTGCAATGTGGAATTTTTTTACGATTCGTATAAGTCATCGGTAACCAATCTCAAAAGACATTTGCTTGGCAGACACTCTACAGTTAACATATATTCTAATAGATAGATTTTCTCAAAATAATATAGCAACGAGTTCTTCGTCCAATTTAATTATTTTTGTACTTTTTTGTTAGTTGTTGTTAAAATAATTTTTGTCTACATTTGCAATGTTTATTGATTTCATATGTTTATTTTTTATTTGAAAATATATTCAAGTCGCATCGCAAAACTCAGTACAAAAACTAAGAAGTACATAAAATTACGGAACTACTGGAACTAGTCCGAACCGTGCTGAACGTCTGAACAGGCAACTGCGTCTGAACTGTCTGGTCTGAAGTAGTTCTATAGTTCGTATTCGAGAACCGGTTCACTAAACGGTTAGTCAATACGCGTTCTTAAGAACCGGTTCAGTTCTTTCCGTACCAACCCTAATATGCCGTAAATACTTTAGATTGAAGTTTATCTCTCTCGCTTAGTTAACGTATGGACTGAGTGCATAGACGAATGTGACGGCTCAGTCTCATTCAATACCCACAAACTCACGATTGATCCTCTCTCACTTTTCGACTCGAGCCGACTTTACCCGAAGGAGCGTCACATATCCGACCCTAACGGCCCAGACTCATTCAACACCCACAAAAAAGTGCTTAGCGCGCCTAGAGAAGTTTTCACTTCAAAAGTTTTCACCTCATTAAAAAAAATAACGAAAATGCCCGGAAAACGTCCAAAAACAGTCTGAGCATTTATTGGGCTTTCCTGAAAATGCCCTGCAATAACCATGTTTACACGAAAGATACTAGGAATAATCTGGAACATTGCCTGATAATCTAAATCTTTAAAAACTGGCATGAACAGAATATAACCTTAAAATCACATAATGAAAGATCAATGAATCTTGGATGGATGGATCCTGGTGTTATTTACCTTCTACGACATATACTCCTTCCTCGGTGCCTATAATGAGCCTGTTCTCTCCCCAGGAATCCGCACACACAATGCTCTGCGAGGGAAACACCGGATAGAAGCAATTCGCCTCCCAGGGAGACCGTTTGAAGACAGTGCCAGCGCTTCCGGCGGACGCAAGACTCGTTGGAGCGTCTCCTCTAACAATCGCCTCCAACTTTAACGCCTGGCCAATGCGGACGAACTCTATTTGCCTGGAATCTTCTTTCAGTCGGGAATGCCTTGGTGTCTCGGCCAGTACATCGGAGAATGCCCTCCGGTTCAACATCGTCTACAAACATATAAAGACAAGTTTGCTATATTGTTAGTTCAGATTCCTTACATGCTGAAAACGAGTCATGTACAGGGTGTCTTAAAATTTATACCACCCTTATATAACTTACACACTGCCGATTTTTTCCTAAAAGTAGTGGTCACCATTTCTTATGAGTTTTTATATTCTGAAAATGGATATTAACAATCTACTAAAATATAATGGTGAAAAATAAGATTTTTTAAAATGGTAAAAAAAGTTCTTAATTTTCTGAATATAAGAAAATATAATTGTTGTATAATCACCCCACGTGTTCGTGAGATATTACTAAAAACTGATCACATCATGGGTGTCAAGTATACTTGACACTTTAACAAAAACATATCAATACACCTCTGGAAATAATGCTATTTATTGAGACAATAAAATAAGCCACAGAAAATGACACCTTTTTTTATTTATTAATTATGATAGCATAATCAAACATATATAGCATGTTTTATGTTCCACTCTATATATTTTAGGAGTTTTTAATACCGTTTTCAGAATATAAAATAAAAAATCGTGTCCACTACGTGGCATGACTTGAAAATTTTTTCGTCGGAGAAAACGACATTAGATCAGACATTTTTATCTCCGTCAATATAATTTTGTTAGCAAAGAATAGTTTTGCCCCATTGTTGCTTTCAGATAACTAAGGCTTTTAGCAGCTGCATACATACTTATATCTCTCTTCAACTGCATACCATCCCAAACTGTTGCAGCCGTATCAAAGGGGTTTCTCCTTAACTAATTTATAATTTCTTTATCTTGATTCAAATTGCTTTTCCTTGCAGCTCATCCCTCATGATGGTATGCTTAATCATCACCTTGCATCCATTTTCTTTTTAATTTAAATATTGCTAACTTTTGCTAACTTGGAGAAGGTTGGCAATAGCACTTAAAGACGACCCAGCATTAAAATAATTTTCGATGTGTGTCTTTCCTATTTGTTTTGGAACACGTAAAGCAGCCCAAAGCATCATTTAATCAAATAGCCAATATTTTCTTCTCTACCGAAAAGTTTACATTTTTACGGCGTTACATTTTATATACTAACAGTCCAGTTTTCAGGGATGAAATTGACAAGAACTGAACTTTTAACGCCTGTAATTTTGTATGCTACGTATTTTTATTGTGATAGAACACGATTTTGGGGGTCCGGACATTCAAACAGGCCAGTCATCTTAAACAAAAAAAAAGCAAAGTTTGCAAAAGATCCGGTAACTCTGATCGTTTGATACGTTGTTAGGATTCATATCAGCTGCATAAAACCAAGTTTGCAGCTTCGAAACACTTACCGCAGAGAGCACAAGCTTATCGAAGCTGCAAACTTAGTTTTATGCAGCTAATATAAATCCTAACAACATAAAAAATATCAGAGTTACCGGATTTTTTGCTTAAGTGACTAGACTAAAATCCCTGTTTAATTTTATAATTAAAAAAATTATAAAACAATTCTTTTCACGTTTTACTGTATATCTTCGTTCCTAAGTATTTTTACTATAACACATATATTGAAAAAGTTGTTCTTTACGAAATTTGCAAAGCAAAAAAGGCAGTGGCGGTTGCTGTATAAGGTCGCTTGGTCGCGCGCCCCTCCTAATAATTTTCAATATCACACAATTTAAATGTTTATTTAAATAGTTATTATTACTGTATTTGTATTACTATTCATTTTATTATTATTATTTATTTAAGTAGTTAAAATTTCCAAATTCCAAAAAACCCTCGCTGGCGTCGCTCATCTCATGTCTAGAATGTTGCGATCATTCCGGCGCTCGGCGCTGAAAAACTGCGGCCTGCATTAGCACAGTATGCATTCCTGTCGAACGTTCCCGATAATATCCGATTCCATAAGACCAATTGGGACGCAGCTTATGAGCGACGTGGGACGTCGACCGCTGACTCGCCGATCCCAGTTCATTTCGAGTTTTGAAAGAGTGCGTTTGTGTGGATTTTATAATTCGTGTAATGTGATACTTAATAATGAATTCCGTAAATAATATCATTCAAATAAATTTTGATAGGCTGCCATTAGCCGTAAACTTAAAATTAAAGAACTGGGGAGGCCGTTGCTGATATAAAGTTGTCACAAACTTGTCAACGAAGGGCCGAAAACCGGTCTTTTCCGCGTCGGTTTTCAAAAGACATTTATAAAAAAAGCAATTGAATATGTGGGTGTGAAATAATAAATTTGTTGTATTGTTTTCCGTGCTTGATTTTTTAAAAAGCCGACTCTCGAATTGACCCTAACTGGGCAAGAAAAGGAGTTAATGATTTACACCATCTTCCTGAAAAAATGAGGAAACATGAATCATCGCGTGACCACATCAAATCTTGTACTGCCGTTGCTTTGCTCGGTAAGGTTAATATTATGTCTCAGTTAAGCTCTGCATACAGGGATAGTGTTATTTCGCATAATAATAAGGTCGAGAAAAATCGCCGTATTTTAAAAAGAATAATAAGTTGTGTAAAATTTTGTAGTTCTTTTGATTTAGCACTTAGAGGTCATAATGAAAGTGAATCCTCTAAAAACCAAGGAATATTTAAAGAAGTAATTAATTTCACTGCAGAGCTGGACAATACTAAAAGAACATTTGCGTACAGCACTCGTTTTTAAAGGAACCTCAAATATTATCCAAAATTAAATTCTAGATAGTACAAGTGTGTAGGGAAGAAATTTGTAAACAAATTGAAAAGGCAGACTATTTATCAATACAATGCGATGAAACCACTGATATCTCAATTTATTGTCAAATGGTTTTAATATTAAGATATTTATGAAGGTTCCATCAGAGAATATTTTTGGGGTTTTATTAGGGCGAAAGATAAAGCAGCCGATGTGTTAAAAACATGCACTGAAAATGAAATTGACCCCCTCGTTTTAAAAACTCCCCAAAAATTACGAGCTCAAACGTATGATGGCGCAAATGTTATGAGCGGCGTGAACAGAGGCGTTCAAGCTCAAATTAAAACAAAATATCTCAATTCTCATGTTATTCATTGTTATGCCTATTAATTAAACCTCATTATGAAGAAATCGGCATCACAAAATGCAAAAGTACGCGTTTTTCAATAATCTTTTCAATATTTTTTGTTTAAAATGAGCGTCTTTCTTGTTTTGAAATTTTACAACAAATCGGCAAATTTCCTCTAGGAAACCCCCATTTTAACGAGATTACAGGGTTAATTTTCTACTTTTTATCTATGGCGACAATTTTTGCACATATCAAGGTCAAACATGTTACGAACTTATTACAGAATATACTTACAGAAATACTGCTTGTAAAAGATCTACAACTAAAGACTTTCCCCTCGACTGAAATGCTATAATATCACATACAATTTGCTCTACATAAGCGTTCCCAATTCTTATGTAGAAACGAAAATTTAAATAAAATGAATTTATAAAATGTGAAACAATACAGCCGTCCTCGGCTTTCGGCCGTAATTCGACACCTCGGTAAATCTCATAAATGCCTATTGTGAGACGGAGTTCCTAATCCCAGTTCTGACAACTGTAGTAGAGAGTGAAAAATGTTTTAGCATAGCCGGAAATCGAACCCAGGACCTTTGGCTTTCCAGGCCACTGCTCTTCGAACTAAGCTATCCCAGCCCTCACTCTACTATTCGGGGTTGCTTCCCTACACATAATTGGCCCTAAATCCCTACAGCCCGTTGTAGCTCAAATACGTTGTGTTGTATTGTTGTGGTTTTGTTGTATCGTTGTATTTTAAGCCTCAAATAAGTTTGAAATTTACTAACTAGGTTAATTACTATCCAACAAACGCAGTGCATAAAAACAGTGATCAATGCGTGATAATCCACGTGCGTATGCGTTGATTGGCTAAAGCAGACATGCCTTCAACTTTTGGCCAGTAGCATTTTATTTCAACCCATCGGCGGCTTTTACCAACCACGTGCTCTAATCGTGATAGATATAGATATCCATCCAAACAACAGAGCCCATGAAAACAATATCACGATAAGGTCACGTGGTTGGTAAAAGCCAAGACGCTTGTACAGAGTCGCATTAAGGCTCGATCAGCTAAGAGATTATATAAAATTTTTGGAAATCTATAAATAATTGCAAAATTGCTGATTTTTTATAATAATATGGCAAATTGTATGTGATATTATAGCATTTCAGTCAAGGGGAAAGTCCTTAGTTGTAGATCTTTTACAAGCAGTATTTCTGTAAGTATATTCTGTAATAAGTTCGTAACATGTGTAACTTTGACATGTGCATTAATGTTCTTTATTTTCGCCTGCGGCCCTATTTATTTTTATATCGCTGCCCCAACCCATCCCCCTGGCGCGCCCCTCTAAACTCAAATCCCACGACACGCCACTGAAAAAAGGCTCAAGTAGTCGCTAAGTGCAATTGTTAACTTTCAATTAGCTTCCAAAGTTTGAGGGAAGTATAATTTTTTGGCCATTTTTTAATTTGAAAACTGTTATATCTAGGAGTCTGAAGTTTCCCTATAGGTCTCTCTGTATAGGGAAATTTATGACACATATATCAAAAGTAGACGTAGGCACATAGAAAACCTCATCATGGCCCAATTGTCAATTAATTAATTAATTAATTACTCGAGAACTATCTGACGGATCAAGCAGTTTTTTACACATGTTTAGGTCGACATAGATACCGTCTCCAAGAAATTGAGACTCCTAGGTACAATAGTAGACCTTTCAAGTTAAAAAAATTCGAAGAAACGGCACTTTTCGAATTTTGGAAGGTATGTGCAAGTTAACAATCGCACTGGGCGACCTCTACTTGGGCTTGTTTTTTTGCAAAAGGACGAACTTTCTCAATGCATGTGAGATATAGATATATATATAGCCTAGATATAGTATAGCGTAGATATAGATACAGCAAAGCGTGAACAAAATTCCGGATTCTACGGCAATAATACGTAGGAAACAAAGAAAAACACGTGTGTATTGTATAAAATGTATTGGCAGGAAACCCCACTATGGAAAGACACAATATTTGTATTTATCACGAGATATAACCTTCGATTATACAAGTCTATATTCTCAAAGATATAACTTAACCGCAGTGGAAAACATTCGGCTTATTGTTCGTCTGATGGTTTACGACTATTGTAGCCTGCCTTTTGCGCTCGTCCTCGATGTTTACAAGGAGAGCATATTAGTTTTCCACAATGGAAAATGGATTATAATTTCTTTTAAGGCACGCAGAAGTATTATATTATAAAGGAGACTCGAATTTAATAAAAACATTACGTTCTCGTCAAGGATGGAAGATGTCGCTGTAAAATAAATCTCCTAACTTACCATTCTGGCGTCCGTCATGTGTTCCGAGTACAAATCCTTGATGAGCATGTCGAGGGTCCTCTGCCTCTTCCTGGAAAACGTGGGCGTTTCAAAGGTGGCCTTTTCGCCGTTGATCAGCTTGACTAGGAGGAATTCTCTGAAGAGGTACGGGTCGCTGAACACAGGCGGACACGGCAACCCAGGTCCGAAAAGAGGCACCGCTTCGTCGGAAAATACCGACAGTCGATATTTATTATCGCCATCAGCCGTTACGACGGCAAACACGTCTAGGATAGTTAAGGGTATTCACAAACATGACTTGCGGATGTTGTTTCATATCCAAGTTCTAACTTGGGAATTATGCGGATTGATTTCAATCGAAAAGTTGGAGCACAGTGAGTGGTTTTAAAGCTCTGTAATGACAGAACGGCGTGCCATCTTAACGAAGTTAAATTACTAAGATCATTTAACTTTGGTAATATCTAACGTAAGTTCGCTCATGCCCAAGTTTATGATTCCCATTTTTAACATTGGAAATGTTTAAGGAATCGATAGTGTAACGTTAGATGCAGGCGGGCATAAACGGCGAAAGTGAAACAAACGTTCGGTCGCGACCCCTCGACGCATGGGTGATCCGATAGGGATAATTTTGATATAATTGCATAGGTTGGAACTCCGAATGTGCATCGAACAGAAGTGATCCGGTCATTCTTAGTTTACGGGGACGGTAAGAGGAAGAAAACTAGTGAAGCTCTTACGTTTTCACTATTTTAAATGCTATGAATAAAATTATGTCGAGGTCTATGTGCACTATAAAAAAGCTAAGGTTTCATAGATCGGGAAGATTTGAGTGGGTGGTGGACGTTGAATAAATGTAATCCGGGTGTTCTAAGTTTACGGGGGTGGCAAGGGGAAGGAAAATAATGAAGCTCAATTATCGAAAATCTATCAAACTATTTTCTATTTTTCTATTCCTAGCTACCTATGTGGACTTTTATGCGTTAAATGGGTGTAATCCGGGTGTTCTAAGCTTACGAGGGTGGTAAAAGAAGATAGTGGTTAGATTAATTATTAGAAAAAGGGAGCAAAGGGGGGGAGAAGGGGGAAAGGAGGAGAAAGAGGGGGAATGGGGAAAATAGGAGGAATATAGGGGAAAAGGTGGGGAAGAGGGGAAAGGGGGAAGAAGGAGGAAAAAATGGAGAAAATAGAAGGGAAAATGAGGAAACGAGGAAATGGGGGGAAAAGGAGGAAAATGAGGATAAAGAGGGGAAAAGGAGGAAAAAGAGGGAAAAAGGAGAAAAAAGAGGGGAAAATGAGGAAAAAGGGGGACAAGGGAAAAAGAGGGACAAGGGAAAAAAATGAGGAATAGGGAGAAAGGGGGATGGGAAAAAGAGGGGAAAGGAAGAAAGGGGGAAAAGGAGGGAAAAGGGGGGAACAGAGGGGAAATGGGCTAAAGGAGAAAAATGGGGGAGGGGGGAAATGAGGGAAATAGGGGAAAGGGGAAAAAGAGAAAAAATAAGGAAAAAGGGGGGAAAGGAAGAAAAGAGGGGAGAAATGGAGAAAAGGGAGAAAAGAATGGAAAGGGGGGAAAAGGGGGAAAAAGGGAATAGGAATAATTAAGAAAATAGTGAAGCTCTATTATCGGAAATCAATCAAGCTGTAATATATAAGCCACTTCTAGTTATTGGCACTATAATTTTATTCAACGCCCTATAGTCAACGCATAACCGTGCAGTTAATTATATCTAATTTGTTGACGATCATTATCTGAAACTGGATTGTTTTAAAAGCTACAGGTTTATCAGAGAAATGAAATAACCCTTATTTCATTTCTGTTATGTTTGTTATTCCTATTTGTGTCAATGCGCCAGCATTACAAGATGGCATTTGATTTAATACATTTAAAAACTATTTATCGCATCCGGATTTTCTAAACCTACATTTACTACTGAATTTTAAATTGTAATATGTTTACGCTACACTCGGCATTCAAGAGCCGTCACCCAAGCCCTCCGCCACTTATTTATCATGATTATTGCGGAGCTGGCGGATTTAGGATAGAAGTGTTTATGTTTTAATAAATAGGAATGCAGATAGAAATATCAGGGGCACATGCATAGCCTTCAGCATCCAATATCCAGTCTTATGAGAATCGCTTTTGTAGCCAGTTTGTTTCTTATTCTTAAATAAGTATTATTACGTTCTTATTATCCTTAAGGTCGTTCCAAATGAAGAGGATAGTGATGCAACTATCGTTGGTGAGCTTTTGACTGACGCCTAATACATTTGTTGAAGACACAAAGAGTTCAGACAGAAGCAAGATTGACAGAAGCGTGGGAAAAAATAAACCCTGTATATGCAATTTCCAGGGAAATTGCATATCTATTGCATTGCAGCAAAGCTTCAGGAAAAGTAAAAAGAACTTGTAGTAAAAAGCCACAAAGAATGATGGACTTAATACAAGTTCCGGAAGAAGTAAAAGCGCAGAAGGATCCTAAAAACGACGAAAATATTTGCAACATTGGCAAATCTGATTACGGTTTCTATGTCGGCCCTGACTGGATACAGTGCATCCAGTGCAAAAAATGGACAGTTTTTCTTTAATTTGGTAGCAATACAAGAATCTAATATAGTTAGATCAGGGGATCTTGCGGGTCATCTAATAAGACCATGGAACCAATAAGAATAATTTATTTACGTACATTTAAATTTTACCTCAGGCGACCTCGGATGTAAAAAAACTATGTAACTATTTAACAAACAAAATGAACACTATCTACGTCGAATAGAATTCGAGAATTATTTTTTTATTATTATTATATAATAATTATAGTAAAGTGACGAGGGTTGCGAATAAGAAAGTGTGATTTACGTAATTAAACAAACGACAAATTAGTATAGATAAATATGTATTATTGTCCTGTGCTCGACCCTGTAGCTGTTCAACAGAGTAGCCGTTTTGAAGTCGGCGTATGTGGCGGCACACTAAAATTTATTTTTCCTTTATATCCGAGATGTACTTTAATTAATTTAATATTTAGTGGTTTAAAAAGCGGGTTGTCGGCGTCTCTGCCAGCACCGTAAGCCAGCGACTCACCGAGCATTAGCTATATTAACCTTCCTTAATGCGTTTCATATGGAAATTACTTTATATATAGCATATAGCATATGAAGAAAATTATTTTCTACGATATGTTCCCTCCATATTAGCTATATTAAGTTAAAACGCCCCCACGTCACTTCCACCCACCTTTTGCATGTTGTAGTACAATACATGTACATATTTCTTATTCTGACACGTTGCTTTTATATTATTACCGTTATATATGAATATTTGATGCTAGGAACGGGCGTTTAATACTCGAAATTCCATTCATTTGCTGTATGAAACAAAATAAATGACGGTAAAAATAAATAAGCAGACGTAAACCATTTGTCACCGGCGACACAGCAAGAGTAGTTGAGCGTAGCTCAAACACGCAAGGCCCTTCGGGCAAATTGTTTTATTAAATATAGGTATGTCCCGCATCTGCACGAGCGGTGTAAAAGTGTGGAGCATTTTGATAGCAGTTTCAGTTTAATGTGATTATAATTGCAGACGTCGCGTCGGCAAGAGAACAATTTTACATAGGTAATTGGAGTCGAAATATTTAGCTACTTTAATGTACTTATTTCGTAGAAAATTAAATTGAAGTTCATTATGAGGACATTTCAAAGTAATACAGACATTGATGCTGTAGAAATTTAACTATTTTACTGTTCTGCTTTTCTCCTTCTACCCATATGTGCCTGCCGGCGAGCTTGGCCCCCTCTCCGCGCTAGCTTCTAGGGGCGCTCTGTTTGCTTCTATCTCTGCGGCGAGTTTAATTTTTTTTTTATGAATGATATTTTTTTTGTTTTCTTATTTGGTGATTTACCTACTCGTATATAAGAAATCTAAATTAAAAATGTGCTTTAATTGTTATGCTGGTTTGGTATTTGCAATCATCCGCGCAATTAATTTTTGTTATGGTTTGTGGCATTATTGTGTATCGGCGTCCAGAAATTATGCCTTATGCCTTAGATTGCAACTTATGCAGCAAGAGCAGTTGCCTTAGTACAAGATAGAAGGTCACAATATTATGCAGCGAGAATACTGAATATATACTGAAGACGAATATACTCAAAATTAAACACACTAATATAAAATATAGAACAAATGCCTGATCAGTCATTGGTCCATTCGTCCAGTTATTAGTACATTTCGCTATATAGCAGTTCCCGCCACACAAAACAATAATCACAACGTATGGGGGACCAAAAAATATCACTGACCCTCACGAATCAGGACGGATACAAAATCAAATGAGGATGAGGGTGAGAAGCATGGTAGTAGAGTTGGTTTGATAATGCGCAACCGACCGGAAAAAGCCGAAGCTTGTAAAATCGACCGGAAAGTGTTTATTGTAAGCTCTGGGTAAACTGTGGCAACTATCTCTGTTCGTTTAGTTGGCTGAAAGTAGAAGATGTTGGAATAAATGATCAGAGTAGTTGCTTTAAAACTTTAATAGTACTTTAATAGTAACTACCTAAAATCACTTGCACAAGGTATTAATTAATTTTTTTATTGGTGATAAATACACAGTCCAGTAACAGCAGTTATGTTATTTTATGGTAATGATTTTACTTAAGCGATTTAGCACGCAAATTTTTTTTATTAGTAGTGCATTTGTGGCATGAGCAGATTTTTTTCGTAACACATTAAATACATATTTAACCCAGTAAGTTTTATAATATATAATGATGTCTTTCGCATAAAGATCTCCTGGTTCTATATAATCACTAAATCGATATTTCAGGGCTTCATTTTGTGACATTTTATTTGCTCTTTTTAATTTCAGACGACAGGCAGATCTTCCTTTCAGACAGAAAAAACACATATTTATGTCACTCGCAGGAATTTTTAACCTTGTAACCTACAGTCCTATCTTCAACAGCGGAACTAGAGCAAGAAGACTTCTTTTTATACAAATAATATCTCCCTTCGCTCCATTTTGATCCTATGAGTACACTTATTGTAGCAATCTATATGCAATGATTATCATTTAACACCTTCTATCCTCTTTCTAATACACTTAAAGAGTCATACTTAGGTAATAGGTTTAACCAATGGTGACTTCTTACTTTGGCATAAAATAAACAGCTCGTAATTAGTCTGCAGCCTTACCCGTTTTGCAGATAGGGGCAGGGATACCTGGATACGAATTTGTGGTGGAGTAGACAAAGTTAATTTTAAGCTATTGAAAGTATTGATCTGCTCGGCTGTCGGTCAATCCGTGTATATCTGAGACGAAAATAAGTTTAAAAGAGACGAGTTATCACAAAGTTAAAAAACTATTTTATACAAAACATTTAAACGGTGAAATATATCTTAATTCCCAAGGATATTTTTTAATAGAGAATTTCATTGAAAACGAAAAAGTTCAGTACAAAATATTGATAGGATGGCTCTATCAAGAGATGTAATCGAGAACTTCCGATGTCAAGGGTGGTCACCATCTTAGATATATGACGTCATATGCAAGCAACTATGCAAGCAAAACACCTGGCAACGCATGGTCATAGAGGGCATAGGGAATGTAAGAAAACTGGTCCCGTAATTTCATCATCAAATTACCGGCGGAAATGCAATCGTTAATTCAATCGAAACATTATGAATAATGATTACTTTAGTACGCGCCAGTTAGAAAAAATAGAAGAAAAAAATTATAACCAAATTATATTTTCAGGCTCTAGTGCATAGGAGTAAAATTAAATATCTAAAGAGTTCCCACCACCTAGGGGTGTGCTTCACCCCACTTTAACTCCCAATAGTGATACGGCGCTGTTTTTTGCCAATATCTCTTAAACGCGTTATTCTGTGATAAATGTGTAAGTGTAAGAAAATATTCCTTGTCAAATATTCAATAAAAAATGTCAAATGAGTTGTAAACAAATATCTATTAGGTTTCGAGTTATTAACGCGTAAAATAAAAGGGTAGTTAAAAACACGCACAGAAATGGCTAAAAACTGATAGCCCAGTCATTATATACATTTGGAAATGCTAAATTTTTGATGTGACGTGGGGGTTAGAAAAGATTAACTTCAAATTGTCGACCAAGATTTCTTGTGCATCTTGAAAAAGGGTTAAATGCAGTTTTTTTTACAATAACTAGGTTCTCCGTTAAAATACGATAATTTTGAACGAATACTTTTTTGTTGCTTTTTTCACGCTCTATAATTCTAGAAGTCTCTTATATTTTTTTACCTATCGTTCATCGTTATTGAGATATCGATTGAGAAAGTCAAAATCTAAGGTAGTGAAATATGCTTTTTGCTCTTTTCTCGCGATAGATATTGAAAAAATGTTTTTTGTGAAACTTTTAGAGCATATTCAGACCTACAATTTCGTTTTTTATTTTTTCCTTAGACCAAATTTACGATCTCTAGCGCGCCGCAAAGTCGGTAAGTCCGTGCCCCGTTTCGATTTAGCCGTTCGTACGGTTGTATGCACACGTCAAAACGGATGAAAGGTTCGGGGAATTATTGGGATACAAAATAAATAAATAAACCAGACAAATTATGAAACAAACACTTGAAATTTATTGAACAAATAATTTTTTGTGTAGCCAAAAATAATAATTAAGGGCCTCCCTTTTTTTTTATATTTTTCGTCGTTTCGATGGTCCTGCCTGAAAAAGTTATTTCTCGGTGAACTCTTCTAGTTGTGGAGACTCTCAAACCGCAGGAAATGATGCTGGGATGGTCGAAACATCATCATCATCATCGTCGTCGTCGCCGTTGAATAGAATGCCGACTTTCCGATGTTGCTGCATGTTTGCCCACTACAATACAGGCAACTAACGGAGCAACTAAATTCTGATTTTCTGCACCCACAAGCATCCTCACACTTTACTTTACATTTGCACGAAACGAGTTTTAAAAGTTCAATAAAATTCAATTCAATACAATTCAAAATCAATACTTTATAACTATACTCAATACTATATATAATATAAGTTTTGATGCTCCACACATCCTCTTTTCACGCTCGCCGCTAAGAGAGCTAAGACAGCTCTCTTTTTAACTACATAAATATCTGTAATCAGAGGTTTTTTTGCAAATGAAACAATCGCTCATGTTCACGAAATTTCGCTCGAGTCCGCTCCAAGAGACTCGAGACAACTGACTGAAATGCTACGAGAAAAGAAAAAGGAGCAGATGCTCCGGCACGAATACGAATAAAGGGTCTCTTATACTTGACTCCTCAAATTCCAACGGTCGCTCTATTAGGAATTCCAACGATCTGTCCCAAGTTATTTTTCAATATGGCGCTTGAGGGCAAATTTATATTCTTTAAATACGTTGTCATAGAAACAAACAAATGGTTACACGATTCAGAACGATAACATCGATGTTTGCCGCAATGTTGAATTGGTCACGTGATTTGGAATGACTAAATGGCACATTTTGTAGCGTCAGGCGGCGCTGCGGTCAACTTTGCGGCGCGCTAGAGGTCGTAATTTTGGTCGTAAGAAAAAATAAAATAACTACATTGCAGGTTTGAACACGCTCTACAAGTCATAATAGGCAATTTTTCGATATCGATCACGAAATCGATCAAAAATTTAATTTCTCGGTTCATTTGCATTTCTTATCCGTTTTTCCGATGTAATGACTGGATTGTGAGTAGTAGAAAGCAGACTGGTGTGGCACGTAGTTGGTGTGGAAACGAGTGTAATTCTAAAAAAAACATGTTAAAAAAATAAAATCACTATATTAAAATCTGGCCAAAGGAGTTTGCTTTATACTATAGAAAGCTAATAGAGATTCGTTTACAATTCTTTGATATTTTTAATAGAATATTTTATAGGGAATCGTATTTCATTTACAGATTATTTTTATGTCAATTTATTTACTTAACTTTTTCTAGTTCCGCCACCAATTCCCTGGCGAGTAGTTATCGGCTTTCTCTGTGGGACAAATTTCTGTTCAAAGTAGATTAAAGAGTAGGTATCAACTAAGCGTTATCATCGTGAGCTAACACGAACTAAAAGCGTATATGCACTTAGGGACATAATATACAGGCTTGCCTGCTGCGAAGCAATATTGTGTAATCGGTAAACCGGATTACAGGCTAGAATTTTATGTATTCTTTTAACTTAGCAGACATTAAGGAATATTTTATCGTATTTTATACATTGTTATCGTTGAAGGATTTCACTAAATATTATACCATATTTAATAGCTATTGTGGGGTATAATAATTATTATGAGGTATACCCATAGACATATTAATACGGGGAGACCCAACGGTTCATTCATAAAACGCTGGAAGAGCCGATCTATTATTGTTCTAAAAACTACAATGACTGCGAGAGAGAAAATGGAACGCAGCTGCTGCGGCGGTGTCCTTTCGGCAACGCCGCTTTGTGTGATCAGAGACCATCCAGTGGCGTGTCTACTTATCTTTAATGCATGAGTTAGGGTAAACTGCATAGGAAATCATTCAGAGCATAGTTTAATTCGTGTACATTAAGATAATAGCTAGTAACTGCAATAAAACTTTCATATGTTTTGTAGAAATTTTAATGCAAAAAGTACAGTTATTGGACGTATTTGTTAGTTAGTGGACGGTTTAATATTAGTTATTGGGCACATTGTAAATAATTTAAATTCTATAAAAAAACACACTTTAATAATTTGTCTGACCACTTAGTAAAAATTTTCCTTGCATGTTTGTTGAAACAACACATAAAGTCTGTCTATTTATTCTTTCTCTTCCTCCTCGTTTTAAATTTTTTCATAGTCAAATTCACGTTGTTCATCTTCAATGTCGCTGTTTTCATTATCTGAAATCTCATCATTTTCTGTATTGTAGCATATGTGACATAGACATGTCATCACCTTCTTCTGGAATTTGAACATGGGGTTTAGGGGGAACACAACATTTGTGTCAAAATTGCTTACATCTGTCATATAATAAAATGACATCATATATTTAAGAATTTTAATCATACATTCAAATTAAGTTATTATAAAGTAAAGCTATTACTCGACCTAATATAAATGCAACAATCCTAATAATATGAGTGCTGTATTTAAATTAAGAAGTGGAAAAACGTCTAGATTTTTCATTAGTATAATATAAGAAAATACTATAACTAAAATAAAATCACAACATACTTTAGGTTTTACAAAATTCATAAATGTATTTCATACTAAAGTCAACATGAACTACTATAAATATAAATAATAAAATAAATGCAACGTTTTTTCCCCAATTCTATAGACTGAACATATTAAAGATAGTTCTAATAAAAAATCACAAGTTTCTAAAATTTACAAAATTCATGTCCTATATACAAACAACACAGTAAATCAAACTTTGTTAATCAAACCTACTATAATGATTGAATTTATTAATTCCTAAATAATGTGAGTTTTGTATTCAAACTTCTCATTCTATTTCATCTATTGTTTTCTATTTTTTTTTTGTTTCATACTAAATACGCATTTAAAAAAATGTTTTCAATACCAACTTGACCAATTGAATATGGTGGTCATTTAGTAGTTTATCAACATACATAGATGAAGATGAAAATGGTATTTTGCATCAAAATAATTTTAAATAAATATCGCACATTGATTATGTACAGTGCCGTTCAATTGAAGGTAAATGATTTTTTAAATTAATGTGAAACAGGCTTTCAGGTAATCAAAACTTGATTGTCAATTTTATTTGTCAGTTTACTAATAATTATTCTATATTTTGAGTTTTCCTTATAATAATTATTATTATTATTATGCCGCGCTAACTGCAAAAAATGAGAGCTGTGATGTTACTGCAGAACGGATGGTCAATGCAAGCAGTTGCAGATACTTTGAATGTGAGTAAAGGATGCATTTACAAAATTAAGCAAAAATGGAATGCAGAAGGAACTGTTGAGTACGTCCATAGAGGGGGCCGTCAGAAATTCAGTACTATGGAGGAAGACGAACTCGTCCTTGACCACCTCCGATAGAATCCTTTTGATACAGCAGTGACTGCCTGCTTCTTAACAAATTTTCCTGCTTCGGTGGAAACCGCAAGACGACGTATCAGAGCATCTGAGCTGAAGAATTTTTCGGCTGCAAATAAAGTTGCTCTGTTGCCACGGCATAAGAGGTTAAACTTTGCCAACCAATTTGTCAGTATGCCACAGGACTTTCGAGGAGCGCTATATAAATCCTACAGCTCGTAGTGGTCGCTTCTCTATCAACGTGTGGGCCTGGATATGTTGCCAAGGAGCAGGTGTTACTTGGAGAATCAGAGAGCGTCTTACTGGTCAAAGCTACGCTCGCATTTTGGAATATTTTTTGTTACCTTCCGTTTCCATGTTATATCCCGAGAACTTCACTTTCCAGCAGGAAAATATTTTTATTTCCTTTTTCCTTTTTCCATATTTCAATTAAATTTATATTTTATGATAATTCCTCTATTCACAAATCACGAGTTGTTACTGAATGGCTGAATACAAACCATATTAACACTCTGCCTTGGCCCTCTAAGTCGCAGGATTTAAATCCGATAGAAAATGTATGGGCACAAATGGAAAAAGACATGTATAGCAGAAATTTCCGACCAGCGAACGTAGAAGAACTGTGGTTGGCGATTGAAAATGCCTGGGAAAATATTGGCGAGGATTACACCAGGACACTAATATTGTCTATGAGAAATAGGCTTCAAAAAGTTATAAACGCAAAAGTTATAAAATGGTGCTTGGACCAAATATTAATTCATAGTAATTTTCTTAAGTTCTCAGTTAGTTTGTTAATTTAATGGATTTTCTTACAAGGGACGTCCTTACCATATAGATTTTCCTTAATAAATACTGTATATAAAATGCTGTCACCCTATAACTGACAGATACTTCAACCTAAAATAATTTTGATTGTGATCTGTTTACAGCCTGCTTCACAATTGGAAAATTTCCAAAATTTCTCATAAGAGTCGTTTACTTTCAATTGAATGGCACTGTACCATATAAATTACACAAGAAAAATTAATGAAATAATTATTGATTAATTATTACAGCAATATAAAAAGTTCATTTTTAGTTTCAACGCCGCCCCTGGCCAAGCCAAGCCGTTAAAGCTTGTAGATAACCTTAAAAATACTTACATTACTTACCAATGAAAAGTAACATTTTCCGGACTTAAATGATCCACCCTTTTGCAAACTATACAGGAATGCACCATAGTTACACACTTATTGTTCACCTGAATCGCAATAAATACAAAGATTCGTAGAGCACACCAAAGAAAACACAAGTACAAGCTGTGATGTTGCGGCAACCTCGCAAATTTGTTTCCATTGTTTAATAGACAATGTCGTAAAACTTGAGTAAAATTCATCAAACGACGCGACGTTGCCGTTGTTGAGATTTATATCTCAAGGCATATACATTTTCGGTTGTCTATGGTTTTCACCATATATTATTAACGCAATAAGGCAATACAATGGATTACTATTAAATAACATTTTAGTATTAAAATGAATCAGATTCGTTGAAATTGTCTTGTTGAAATTATTTGAACATCTCTTGCGGTATTCAAAGACTTCAGGTGAATTTTACAGTAAGCCTGGCAAACGTGCCGTTCGGGAGAAAAAGACGGACGACAAGGATGGAACGATCTTGGATCGGCCAAAAACGTAAACAATTCTGTCTCTTGTATTAATACGTCTATGGGTATACCTAACCACATCCTGAGTATCTACTATGAACCAATCTTATAAATTAGCGATGAATTATAGTGTTCAAGAATAAGATAGCATTAAGCACAGAAGAGAGAGCTTACAGAAGCGACTCTTGAGCCTCCCTCTCAAACAAAATTTGTATGCACATGTCTAAAAGGTGGATAATAATGAGTCTAAAAGGTGGAACTGTTCGTGTTATTTGGGAATATTCAAGCCGAACGACAGAAAAAGACATTTCATTATATGGACCCCCAGAGGCATTATATTATTGCTGTAAATTATAAGCATTTGCATGTAATAATGTCAAAGTTTTTTCTTCTAAGGTCCCAGTTCTGGTTGACAAAAAACTTGCAATCATGAAGATTTGACAGACATAAGTCCCGTTGAAAAAGAGGCACGTTAAAATAATTTTAAGTCATGTTCACTTCATTTTAAGGCGAAAATGTACACACACATATTTGTATAAAACTAGATTGCTACCATTTTCTTGACATTGTTTTGTTTATGACATTTTGTTGACTGTGTACTTTTGTTGACATAAAACACTTTCATATGTAGCCTGCTGCTGGCTGGGATAATTCGCGACTGTGCCGATAGAGGACTCAGACCTTAATGCTGGACGCGAATGCTCCTCAAAATTTGCCTTGGGATACCTTAAAATTTACCAACATTTATAACGCTCTAAAACTGTCAAAAATGTATAGATTCTAACCAGGTTTTTAGCGTTTTAAAGATAGAAGAAAATACGTAATATCACGCATAACATAATAAGAAATAAATAACTGTAAAGCCGCGTCTAGATTATCGAACCTAACCTCGAGACGAACCTCGAACTGACAACTTTGCGTACGTGCAGACAATTTTCCAGCGAGCTGAACCTCATGCATTCCCGAACATCCGTGTGATCTATATTGTATTTCAGTTAAAGTTGTGTAGTATTATACGGTGGATGAATACACACGCAATGGACAGTGATAAATTAAAATTAGCTGCCGCGGTATATATTTATTTACACTGTGCAACAAAGAAAAAAAGACTGGACAGACGATGGTGGCAAACTCAATAATTGTACTCAAGGCGAGCGGAATACGGCGGAAATAGTTTGCTTCGCGACCTTAAATTTCAAGAGATCAGTGGGCAATATAAAAATATTACTCGAATGTCACCAAGTGATTTTGAGCATCTGATTAATTTGATTGGGCCCAAAGTGCAAAAAGCTAGTTCACACTTAAAATAACATTACGTTTCTTAGCAACCGGCGACTATTATACCAGTTTACAGTACCTATTTAAGGTATCTAAACAAACCATCAGTCTCATAGTGCCAGAAGTTCGCGGCGAGGCTCACAGCGTCGTCCAATGAGCTTCGAGCCGTACATCGTAATACCTTCTGATATTTCGTCGAAATACCGACATAGGATGGATCGCTGCGAATCTGTACGCGAACACGCGACGTGGTTCGGCTCGACAGTTTAGACGTGGTTTGGGCTATGTTCACGCTCGCGACGAGGTTCGGTTCGATAATCTAGACCCGGCTTAAGACCTGTATGTTTGGTGCTTGAAATGTATTTTTTTCTAGGAGGATACAAATGAGTACCTACAATTTGGGAACATACATTTTTCTACTGTATGGTATTTGTTGTTTAGTTCACTTTGCCATTTTCAGTTTTCCATGTTTTAATATATTTTCTTCAACTCACGATATTTATCATCTTTCCTACTGTGATTATGTATTAATATTTTAATTATTATTTATGATCCAATGTCAAAATCTCCACAAGAAGAAGCTCATACTCTCCAACGCTTTCGAGATTTAAACAAAGGAGCTCTGACCCGAGAAGATACCTTTTCAAATCTCAAGGAGCGTGCGAAATTATCGCATATAAAAGGATACGAGTAAACTGAGACTTTATACATGTGGGGTTGAATTGAGAATGTGCAGCTTCCGGGTCGTCCGCGTCGATGAACACAATGTTCACGATGTCGTTTCCGATATGCCTCTTCCTCTCTACCTGTTGGCGGTTGTCCCTGGAATAGGGTAGCAGCGTCGATACGTGGAACATTATTTCGTGGCCTTCGTAAATAGTGTACACCGAGTATTTCCCTGTCATGTCACCTGGAAAATAAAGAATGCACGAATGGTTCACTCTAGAAGAATGACATTTGCTGGGGGGCGTTCGGTTTAAGCGGTTTCCGTTTTAGAATTTCACAAAACGTGTCTAATGCCTATTTTATTTGTCTGCCAAGGTGTGCGATATATTGGATGCGAAACATAAAGTCTATAAACTTCTATAAACTCTTGATATATTATGCTTTTGTTCACTCGTGGAACGTCTGAAGGGCGCTATTTCTTTATTTCATGTCGCTGCTTAATATGATATTTACGAGACGTAAAAATGAAATATATTATATGAGCCACGTTTATATTTCGGAATGGACATACTTTAATTCTAGGTTTACTAAATGTCTACTTTTATAATTTATAACATTCTGTTATAATTTTCCGAAAATTTGTAAACTATGCTTTCGTGCATTTTAATTGGTTACGTATAGTGTTTGCAAATTTTAGTTTTATCTCAATTATTATCACGAGATATAGGCATGATTTTTGTAAACTATGTGCACACAATTTCTATAACTCAAATAATCAATGTATTACAAAATTTAGAACAAACTCAGTAATATTTTTTTTATCACCTCCTGCAATGATTAATGCCTCGAATCTAGGCACATGTGTATTGATTCATTTAATGAAAATTACCAATGATTTAGAGCATTTAGAATAATATATGACCTCCTAGCAAAGGAGATCTTGCAAATCCATATCTCTATTCGGGGTGCCACAAGGTAGTGGCTCACCGCTTTAACTTTTTTATTTTTGAACATTTGGAAATGAAACTAGATGATATAGAGCCATTCAGAAATTTTTAGATAGACGAACTATTCAGAAACCAGATGATATAGAACACTTTCGGTTTCGCCGAAAAGGATCCTAACTTTAGATTTTGAAATGTAACACCCTGTATATTATTACATTTCGTGATTCTTGAGGATGAATTTCTGAACACATGTGGTGATTTTTATGAATTTCTAAGCACCAAAAAAATAAACAACTTATGAAAAAATAACTATTTTTTCATAAGCATTTATAAATTTTGGGATAGACAAGAAAGGTTTTTTTATTTTCTAAGCAGTCTACATCAAAATTTATAAATGCATATAACAAATAAACAACTGATCATAAATTTATAAAAATCACCACACATATTAAAAAATTTATACTGAATCCAAAAATGAAATAATATGCAGGGTATTATTCCATTTGAAATTCAAAAGTTAGGGTAATTTCCGGACGAAAGCGGAAGTGGTGTAAAATTGCTCCATGTTAGCACATAGAGCACAGTTTCATTTCGATGTTCAAAAATAATTCTTGCACAAAAACGGCAATTATTAAAAAAATCATTGTTTAAACAATTTGTATTACAACAGCCCGAACCCCGACCTTAAACCGATAATTAAAGGTCATTTATTTGATATTACATTTTAATTAACATTTTGCATCACTCTCAACACTTCATTTCAATAAACAATAGAAATCGTGAGATTTAAGGAAAAATCAATCTTGAAAAGAACTTTGTTTTGGTTTTTCCCATTTTTGATAATGTTTTTGCATAGTAACAGTATAAATTTTATACACCATCTTAAAGTAGAGGTTTCAACGAAAAAAATCGGTTCTGAAATTTTAAAAAGTATTGTTGATCCACTTTTTGCTTGATTAATCCTTTTTTTCAAATTAAATTCGCATCAAAAAATTAATATTTCGCTTAAAAAATTACAGCTTATTTGAGACATAAAAGTGTACATTTTTAACAAATTTCATTAAAATCGAATCATTTTCATAAGAGATAAAAATAAAGACTAAAAAATAGTTTTGACGATGTTCTCAATAGTTTTGAGGTTATGTTGAAAATTGCTGAAATAAAAGTTGTAGATCTTTCAATTATCTACTACTCTTGGATTTAAATTTTTCGAAGGGAAGTCCAGTTTTACCGAAATCGTAAAAACACACGTGACCCCTAAAACACCCCTTTTCCCAACCCTACCCTACTTATGATTATTTGTTGGGGTCCAGTCGATTTGTCCCTATTTATATAATATATACATATTTTTTTAGAGGGTTTATCTTGGGATGGTAGCAATAAAACGACTGTTTATAGTACTTAACGTTTCGGTCCCTTTTCTGGGCCCTTTTCAAAAGAGTACCTATTTTATTTATGACATATTTGACATAGGCAAAAATGACAGTTTTCTATTTTATATTTTATTATTACTCTAATTTTAGTTATGTTATTATTATGTTATAGTAAATAGGTATATATGTACGTATATAAATATATATAGAAATAATTTTTTTTGTTAATTTATTTAATATTTTTATATTAGAAATTATAGATTGTACCGGGTAAGTCTCTTAAGATTGACACCCCCTTATCTCACTTATCCTTTGCCGATTTAACTCATTCAGAAAAGAAGTAGACACGGTTTTTGATGAATTTTTATAATCTGAGCACGGATATTAAAAATCTCGTAGGATATACAGGGTGGAAAATAAAACATGATTTTTTTAAATGGAACACCCCGTATATTTTCAGACCAAAATAATGTCCTTAATTTTCTGAATCCAAAAATGTATATTTGTTATATAATCACTCCACCTGTTCGTGAGATATTACTAAAAACTTATCACATTACGGGTGTCAATTATAAAATAAGAACATCAAGATGCCTCTGGAAACAATGCATATTTGCATTGTTTATTTGTTGACAGATGTCATCCAGTTTTTTGTGAGATAGTAGTTCACTCTCTTAGATATTAGCGTAAAAAATACGTAGTGTTCGTAAAGAAGCAAGTTATTTTGAAAATGGTATATTCATTGGAAGAGCGAAAAGAGTTACTTGAAATTTATATTCAGTGCAACAAGAATAAGTCTCTTGCTCGGAGGGAGTATGTTAGGTTATTTCGAGAAAGGCTACCTCCTTCCAAAAATAGTTTTAAAAACATTTATGCAAAGTTTAGGAATACCGAATATCTGAGAGACAAGAAAAGGGAAAGGCGAAGAACAAAAACAGAAGACACAGAACTCAACGCGTTATTATATTTTGCTGAAAATCCATCCAAATCATCCTATGCCGCAGCAATAGAATTGGATATATCACAAAGAAGTGTGGTAAAAATATTACACCGCCATAATTTTAAACCATATAGTATTTTGCCCGTTCAATATTTAGACAACAATAACCTTCAAGACAGGTTAACCTTCTGCAGAGACATACTTGATAGAATAGAGGAATATGATGAGTTTCTAAGTCATGTCTTTTGGACTGACGAAAGCAGTTTTTCTACTGCGGGACTTTTTAACAGAAGAAATGCACATTACTGGGCAGCGGAAAATCCACATATTGTAACAAAATAAAAAAAACAAGGATACCAAACTGTAAACGTGTGGTGTGGCATCCACAAGGATGCTATTGTAGGTCCTGTATTTATAAATGGGCCCTTAAATGCACAAAGTTATGTGGATATTCTTCAACATCCAGTTGAAAATTATTTAGATAATATTAATTTAGTGGACAACAGATCTGTTATTTGGCAGCAGGATGGAGCACCACCACACTGCAAGGAACGTCACCGATTACCTAAACAGAAAATATCCTATTTGGATAGGAAGGCACGGTGTTATACATTGGCCCGCTAAAAGTCCGGACTTAACACCTATGGATTTTTTTCTCTGGGGTACGATAAAACAAGAAAACGTTACGTGTAAATAAATAAAATTGTGATACTCTATTGTGTTACTGTATTAATATAGTCTTTTATTTGTTTTTATTAGGCTTATGTTGTTTATTGTTATTACTCGTTACTGTTATTGTCACCTATATATTATTTATTCATTATCTCAATAAATGGCATTGTTTCCAGAGGTATATTGATATGTTTTTTGTTTTATAATTGACGTCCGTAATGTGATAAGTTTTTAGTAATATCTCACGAACAGGTGGAGTGATTATATAACAATTAGATATTTTTTTATTCAGAAAATTAAGGACATTATTTTGGTATAAAAATATACGGGGTGTTCCATTTAAAAAAATCATGTTTTATTTTCCACCCTGTATATCTTACGAGATTTTTAATATCCGTGCTCAGATTATAAAAATTCATGAAAACCGCGTCCACTCCTTTTTTGAATGAGTTAAATCGGCAAAGGATAAGTGAGATAAGGGGGGTGTCAATCTAAAGAGACTTACCCTATACAAAGATGTTCTGTATCTTTTTTGTTATTACATGCATTCGGATTTTTTTGAATCTAAATTGATTCCATAATTAGCCGTGTTTTATAATTTTGTTCTTTATTAATAACTTTAGTATTTTCATAGTTAGGTTATTGATGACCTGTTTCATTAGTGTTCTTTTAGAGCTGTGATATTAGATGAAAATTTGTTATTTTTAAACGTTCTTCAAGAAGTTGCATTGTTTGACCAATGTAGACTTCATAACATTGTTTACATGGAATTTCGTATATAGATTTTTTTTATGGTTGTAAGGGTTTTTTGTGAGTTGAAATTGGTATATATACCAGACCATGTTTCAGTTTATAAGAGTTAAGTCTAAGAAATTTATTGTATTTTCTGATTCGTTTTCAATTGTAAATTGTATTTTTGGATGCAACTATTAAATACATTTAAAATCGAATTTTTATGTTCAGTTGGAAATGCAGAAAAATGGTTTTCTTATAGTTTAATGTTGGAATTATGTTTTTTTCTAAATTTTCTAGTACTAATTCTGCGATTGTACTGGATATTCGTGAACCCATTGCACAGCCACATGTTTGTTTGTAATTTGTAATAATAATAATATCATTTTTACCTATGTCAAATATGTCATAAATAAAATACTCTTTTGAAGAAGGCTCAAAAAAGGGACCAAAACGTTAAGTAATATAATCACTCGTTTTATTGCTACCATCCCAAGATATATATATATATATATATATATATATATATATATATATATATATATATATATATATATATATATATATATATATATATATATATATATATATATATATATTGCTAAGAATTTTAAAAAAATATTGTTGCAGCTGGTAAAAGTTAAAATAATAATTGTTCTATTTCATATAAAACTGTTACCCAAAGCTATAGGGTTTATCGTGTTAAGCTAATTTTAAAATAAATATTATATTTAAACGCTAATAATTAGTACGACACTATTTACTATTGATTTAAAATTTTAAACGAACGGGTTTGCTTATACATAATACATGGTTTCACATTTTAATATGAATCCTCATCTCCATATTGCTTATCTTTAACTCGACATGAATGAACTTCACAATTTTTCATATAAAGTTTTATGGCTGTTTTGATGATAGTAACTTTTATATTAAATCTCAAGCGGCACGATCTGTACATAAACATGCCTCATCTCGCTGTTTTTTACCGCGTTCCAGCAAACACTTGACTTTGGACCATAATCATTAGACATTTTTATTGCAGAGCATGCACTAGAAACGAAGTCGAGTACGTTTAATTTTCAAATATGCTGGGCGAATTTTATCTAAATATATTTCTTACCTTTGATATCCAGGCCTCCTCGATACTTATCCCATCCTCTAAGTTTAATCTTATCGCCTAATAAAGATAAAAATTGCTCAAATGTATAACTACCATATTCTGTAAGAAATACATTACATTAAGAGACATATCTATAACTTGGAATCTTCTCACCATTGCTTAAGATTTCGTCGTCACTAGATTGTCCCTGTTTCATGTAAATGACCCCGAACTTAAAATTCACGGAGCCTTCTTGTTCCTCTAATAATAATAAGTCTTTTTGAATATCCGGAGAGTATATCTCTTTTGGTCCTTTCTCAACTTTGTCCATGTTGGGGAAATTCGACAGTATTTGCTTGACTGTCAGAACTTTGTTTTGTGGAATGGGTAATGATATTTTCTGTGCGCCCTGAAAGTTCGATGGTATTAGTTTGATGAATGAATAGTCTGACGATATGACGTGAAATGTGAGGTAATACTACGAGTGTTTAAATATTAAATATTACTGATTATTTTCGTGAAACCGCGTTGTATTTAATTCGAAGAAATAAATGGCTTTATAAGTGAAAAAAAATGTTAGCTTTGTAATGAGTTGAAATATCTTGATTCACGTGTGTAGCGAGTGAATGAAAGGTTCACGAGATAGAAAATTCACTTTTCTTGGGGATTAAACACGCTCTTTTTTCGTATTTTGAATGGAAAGCATTAATTAAATTTTAAAATAGACAAATTAAAAGTAATCAAATACGGTTTGTTTGGCGAAAAAAAATTGCCGAGGAATGCATTGAAGATGATATTGCAAATAAAGTAAAAACTTCCTCAACAATATTCGGCAAAATTTATGGTGAGGAATCTTGTTCTATCAGTGACACGTTGGTTAATTCCACAATAATTTCTGATACCCACTTGCGCCTTCGTCTGGCATAATATTCACTTATAATACCACAAGAGCTTCAAAATTATCGGGTATTTCCCGATAGGTTCGTTGCAAACAAATGAAGGAGTCAAGTTTTTCAGGTTAAAAAATCACGAGCGCGAAGCGCGAGTGATTTTTCCTGAAAAACTTGACGACTTTATTTGTTTGCAGGGAACCTTGAGGGAAATGCCAGATAATTTTGAAGCTCGTGTGGTATTCGGGGGATTATTTTTCCGTCTGATTCCACATTGTTTTTATTGTACCTTCCTTATAGTCTTCTCCATCCATTTTCTTCATATTGTAAGCGTAATCTTTCATAATGTTTGCCAATTGCGCTTCACTCGTTTCAGCACTTAATGTGTATTCCCTCTCAGTACAAAAAGTAGTAAATTGGTTCCAAACTGTTTTTTTTGCCTTCTCCGTATTAATGGGAACATTTCCTTTGACTTTTTTATCGATGGTGGACAGAGAACAAACTCCAAATCGACTCATTTTCATGCAAAATCTCCAATTTTCACAATTGAATTCAACCTGTCAGTTTGACGTGTGGTTAATTTGACTGGATTATGTTTTGTTGTTTATATATAGCAACTACCAGAGAAAATAATCAAAAAATTATCAGTATAATACCATGTAGGTTGTACCACGTGACGTCGAATGGTGCAATTCTATTGGTCGATATTTGGGTCGGAAAAATAATCAATAATGTATCTACGACTGCTTGGATAAAAACATACGATTCATTTAAGTTAGATAATGAAACTCATTATCTATAGATAGATTTCGAAGCTTCACCATAACTGAGGAATTATATTCTTTCCAATTACGCCCCAAAGATATTACAGTCAGAGATTTTTATTGAGTATCTTAATGGTAAATGTTATAAACACAATGTTGGATGCCATGCTATTATTGGAACTACATGGTAAGTTGAATATTTGAACATAAAAAATCGCGCTGAATATACGGGTCATGGTTTTAGACGATCTTCAGCTTTGATATTAGTAGAGGGTGAAGCTGATTTGCTAAATCTAAAGCGACACGGAGGTTGGCGTTTGACAGCGATAGCCGAAGGGTATACAGATGATTTATTAAACAGAAAAAAATATATATCCGCTAAATTATTTAAGCATCCCATTTTCAGTAACCGAAAGTGTACTTTAAACATTCATTCCTATACCGATGCCTATTTAAGTTGTTTCTCTATTTTGTATTCGAATTTGATTGAGTTAACTTGTTCGTTTACTCTTGATTTAATAAAATCTTCCAATTTATTTGGTGTCTAAAGGCCAAAACTTTAGGTGTCTCAAGGCAAATAATATAAGTGTGTAATCATAAGACAAGCAACAGAATTTGATGTCAAATTGGATTTGGATTTGAATGTAAATAATAATTATTCTCCTTCATTTTCGGAGAGGTATAAGTATCATGAAAAATATCGCTCATTATACGTTCAGAAAGGCTCTTCCTGTGTTTGCACGACTTCCGGGAAACGTCACGTGCACACGGGAAAAGCTTCCTTTCTGGACTGGTAACGAAATATACTATTTTAGTAAAAATGGAAAAATAAAATAGGTGTTCCAGGCACTTGGACATCGTCAGCACTATCCGTTTAAATCGTCATACTGTCCATTTTAAATGTTTTATATTATTGCGTTAAGTACTACAAGGTAGTAACACTGAATCTGACATTTATCAAAACGATAAATAGGGGCTGTCAATAAAAATTCCTTAATTTATAACAATATTGATTGCGATTTGATGTGTACCTTAATGAATAAAATTCATAAAACTTTTATTAGCAATGTTTTCGAAAAAATCTCAAACCCGTCGATTTTAGTTGTCAAATTAGATATCACCTACAGGAGTTATTTTCGTTCGTTTAACCGCAACCCCTCAACCCCCATGAACCAACCCCAACTTGAAAATGTTAAAGAGCATGATACCCCTTGTGATATCTTATTTCAAAGGATTTTTTATGCTGAATACAGCAAAAAGAGAAATTTAAATTTTGGATCATAAATAACGAAGATATTCGCTAAATTAAAGTTCTCATGGTTAACCATGCTTTGCTAAAAATAAGAACTTTAAAACAATTGTCAATCAATCGCATTTGACAAAAGAAAGTGCAATGCATCTTGTAATTACGCTATGAAGGATTGTGTTACTGATTTTAGCATAAAAGAATATTTTGTTGGC
The DNA here is from genome assembly GCA_964058915.1 of Tetropium fuscum. Lineage (NCBI taxonomy): Eukaryota > Metazoa > Arthropoda > Insecta > Coleoptera > Cerambycidae > Tetropium > Tetropium fuscum. The sequence continues at coordinate 47,231 of CAXKVY010004069.1, forward strand.
AAATTTAAACACAGTGTTCAACAAAAAATGAAGTATTCTGTAAAAAAAACTGAATTTATTTAAAAAATCGAGTTGTTAAAATTTAGTGCTTTGCTTGGGAAAATCTTGTAAGCTACATTTTTTTTATAATAAAGTGGCCACAATTTACATTCTAACAGTAATCAATTCGATCTTGAAAAGCGTTCACAGAAGACCGAATAACATTAGGTGGTATATCACGAACAACATTCAATATTCTTGTTTGCAATTCCTCGATATCCTGTGGTTGAGTGGCATAAACCGTACTTTTCAAATAACCCCATAGAAAGAAATCTAATGGGGTCATGTCAGAGATCTTGGGGGTCATTCAATAGTACCTCATCTACCTATCCATCGGTTTGGGAACGTTTCATTTAAAAATGCTCTTACACGTGCCGCATAATGTGGAGGGGTACCATCTGGTTGGAACCAAATGTTTGCATCAACCATATCGGGCTATTTATTAAAGGGGAATAAAGCTAAATAAGGCCGGCAGAACTTCGAATCTGCGGAAATCGAGAAAAACTTCACTATTGACGTTTCCCTCGAAGAAAAATGGTTCTAAAATTATTCTGTTACCGACTATGCCTGCCAAAACATTTACTTTTTGTCGAATTTGTGTATGAGTCTCCTGTATCCAATGAGAATTTATATTCTTCCAGTATCTCGTTGTTTGCCTATTTACAGTCCAGTTGAAATAAAATGTTGCTTCAACGGGAAAAATTCTACAAAATTTGGATTACGATCAATAATGTTCGAGACTGTTTCGCAAAAACAACTCTCTATTTTCATCGCCAGGTAAAAGTTCCTGAACTTCGTCAACTTTAAATGGTGACCACTTTTCATTCCTCACATTACGATCAACTAAAGATTTATAAACGCCATGTTGTTGAGCTATTTTTCTCACAGAATTAATTGGACTTTCGGTTAAACTCAGCATTACATGAAGACGTTCATCATCATTTAATGTTTCAGGTCACCTGGTCTTTGAACATCTTTTACGGATCCAGTTTGCGCGAATTTTTGATAAATTTTACTCACGGTTGATTGTGCAAGCCTGTTATTAGTATAAACATTATTGAACATCTCACAAACTTCCGACTGACTTCTCATTTTATCTCCGCATCCAATAATTATTAGGATTTCAATCCGTTGTTTATCTGACAAATTAGGCAGTGTTCAAAATTTGTGAAGTTTGACAAAATGCCAAAATAAACTGCACTGAGAGAAATGTCAAGTATTTTTTATCAAATGTCATTGATTGGCAATTGTTTTAACGTTCTTATTTTTAGCAAAGCATAGGAACCATGTAACCATGGGAACTTTAATTTAGCGATTACCTTCGTTATTTATGATCCAAAATAAAAATTTCTCTTTCTGCTGTATTCAGCATAAAAATCCATTGAAATAAGGTAAAAAAAGGTAAATTTAACATTTTAATGTTGGGGTTGGTAGGGGTTAGGGGGTTGAGGATGAACGAACGAAAATAACTCCTGTAGGTGACAATTTGACAACAAAAATAGACGTGTTTGAGATTTTTTCAAAAACATTGCTAATATAATAATTGTTTTATGAATTTAATTCCAAACTTTTGGGACGAAAGGAGGTAGCTGAAAAGTAGGTGCTTCAAAATGACTTGTAAAATATAAATCAGATTCTAACTTCCAATTCCAATCAGACTTTTCTAAGACTCCAAGAAAAAAGAGGAAAATCCAGCAGCACTTAACAGATTTTGACTTGGCTTTTTACCTCGTCTTAATTTCCACCAATCACAAACGTGCAATTTTGAATTACAAATGGTTTCTAGATGGAAAAACTGTATGACAGCACATGTCAGCAGTTTTTTCGAGTTTTTCGAACAGTGTACAGTCCAATACCGTTAAAACCCATACGTCAATATGGGAACAATTTACGGAATTCTGCAAAGACATACGAGCTTTTGGAAACTACAAGTTTAGAACAACTAAACCTAATCCTGAAAGATTGGGCGTGGAATATGAAGAAAGAAAACGATAAAAATTACAAAGAACTAGTTTTGAAGACAATGTGGAACAACGTTGCAAAAAAAATACAAGAGATGTATTTTATGAAGTGAAAAATAATTTTTGGTCCATTTAAAGACATTATCTTTAAGTCTAGAAGGGAAGCTCGTAATGCGAAACGAAGGAATTTGCAGATGTGCGCCAATAAAAGGAAATCGAGCTCTGCTTCATTAAAATTGGAAGAATATTACGCAATGGTTTTATTATAGGACGAAGACACTCCGGCGGGACTCCAGCGAAAATTTTACCATATCGCTTCAGTAGAAATTGCCTGGCGAGGTGGAGAAGCAGTCAATTGTAGATTGACAGCAGTCAATTGTCAAAAATCCTACCTTTTAGGAAGAGTAGAATATAATTCCTTCTTCAATAAAACGGCCTAGGGTGGATAAAAAAATGGCCGATGGTAAATGGCTGGTCTCCAACACGAAGAACCCTACCTTTTGTCCAGTCCGTCTTTATAAAATTCTAATGGTTAAACGTTCATCTAGAATAACAACTGATAGATTATTCGTAACAGTAAACCCATCATGGAACAAAGAACAATCAAGTGGATGGGACAAAATGGGAAATGTGGGAAAAAACGAACGTTCGAAATGAACTGAAGAAGCAGCAGAAAAGGCAGGATTAAATACAAAATAAATAAAAATACGCGGTCGACAGCCGTCAGTAACCTGGCTAAAGGAGTGGGTGAACAAAAATTAATTAAAATTTCTGACCACAGGTCAGCCAACTCAATTAAGCCTTATCTGCAAATGGATAATGAGCCTTATTCCAACATCATAAACACCCCTAGAAGTGACGCCTCAGAACCTCCAGCTAAAAAACAGAAAACAGAAGATCCTGCCACTCTTCGAGCTTCTCACTGTACAGCTGGACCCATCAAAAACATTAATGATTTACCTACACCCAACGTTATCAATGAGTTAACAAAGATTTCAAACAATACCCCTACTGTGTACGAAAATTGCAACTTATATTTTAATTGTATCATAAATAATTAAGTTTGTAGTATTTTGTGATTAAATAAATTACATGTTATTCAGTTTTCAAATTAATACCTACATATTTATTATGTATGCATGTATAATAGGTAGTATGTTTTGTAAGCTATGTGTATGCAGAATAATCTGTTACTCATGAAATAGTCTTGTCAATCACCATTCGGGCATCTAATTTTTCCTGTGAAAAAAATCTAAAAAACACGTTGCTAAGTAATATTTTAACAAAATTGTTAAAATATTACCTAGCAACGTGTTTTTTTCGATTTTTTTCGGAAAAATTAGATGCCCTTATGACATTACTTACGATAATATACTGTTTTTGACAATGATAATAATCAAAATAATATCTACTTACTGTTTTTTTGAATAAAATCGCCCGGCAGAGGGGGACACAGGTACTATTATCTTCATTTAGGACTATGCTTAGAAAAAAGGGGACCTTGTCATTATCCAATCCTACGTAGTTTTGATGTACTAAAACATAAAGAATAATTATTGCCCCTGAAAAACCACTCGTATGCTTGTTGTATGTTGAATAATTAAGAATGCCTTTCAAAAATTTTAAAAAATCACGAACTATTAACATTATTATAAACAGTTTTGAACTGTTTCAATAATAAGCCATACGAGTACCGATTTTAGCTACAAATGGATTTTTACTCTGTACATCATACCTCAAAATGAGCTCCTATATTATATTATCATACATAGTTTGTAGGTAAGTACCCAATTATTTCTAATTTATAATTTAAATTCAAATGTATTCGAATCTTCCGACCAAGAGCCGAGCACTCACGACTGCCGGCGAGGATATTGATGACGTCAATATTTCGTATTTTCAATATTTCCGTCTGACAATAATTCTAAGTTTAAAGTTTTGGGAATAGTTTTTACATAAAAATCTTGTTTTGAAATGTGTAATTATAAAGGGGTTAGAACCTAATTCCACCGGTAATAAAATTAACGCGTGTTCCCTATTCATCTACATAAGAACTATAAGTTTAGAGCAACTAAACCTAATCCTGAGAGATTGGGCGTGGAATATGAAGAAAGAAAACGATGAAAATTACAAAGAACTAGTTGTGAAGACAATGTGGAACAATGTTGCAAAAAAATACAAGAGATGTATTTTATGAAGTGAAAAATAATTTTTGATCCATTTAAAGATATTATCTTTAAGTCAAGAAGGGAAGCTCGTAATGCGAAACGAAAGAATTTGCAGATGTGCGCCAATAAAAGGAAATCGAGCTCTGCTTCATTAAAATTGGAAGAATATTACGCAATGGTTTTATTATAGGACGAAGACACTCCGGCGGGACTCCAGCGAGCCCACTGCTTCTTTTTAACAAAATTTCCTTTCCCACTGCTACTCTCGTCAACATTTTACTATTGACTAAATCAAATGGAAGTCCTAAACTCTATCAGCGTTCCATTGTTTCCATTCATCCCTCCTTAATATAATATTACGACCAATATTTAGGTCTTATGTTCATTATTATTTACATTTAATTTAAATACATTAGGTACATAGAAGTTACAACAGATTAAAGACATAATTAAATATTATACTCACATTTGCCAAGGAAATACTTGAAGTACCATCTCGTTTGGTATTCGGGATTTTCGAGTACCGGCGTGCTTGGGGATCCAAACATCTGAAAAGCGGAATTATATGAGGAGTTATATTTAAAGGGAAATCTGTATTTTATACGCATGGTCCGCATAATTTTAATAAACATACACGAGTGCGAGTCAGAGATTGTGAATAAGAAATAAGAATATTTAAAGCTGTATGCCAGGTATGGGAAACCTTTGCTTAGGTGAGGGCGTAATTTCGAGACTTAATCAGGTCTCGGGCCGTAGGCAAGGAATAAGTAGGCAGTAGTGCATAAAAAAGCCACAGAAATTCACACATTTTTTTATTTATTAATTATAATAGCACAATCGAACATATAAAAAGCACATTAATAAAAAAAAGATAGAAAAATTAAATGAAAATTAATGAGATACTTGAGTTTGAAGCTGAGAAACAAGATGATCAATATTGGGGTCATTACCAGTAGTACATAGGCGAAAATGTTTTCTAAAACATCTGTAAGTCGAGTACGATGCTTATTTTTTTATTAATTTTCATGATTGAAAAAAGCAGCTCACATTTATAGGTGCTTCCGAATGTGCAAATTATTTTTCCTGCGAAAACTTTCAGGTCGATACGTTTCCTCGGAAAAGTATGTTCGGTAAAATTCGCTTAGTTCCACATCATCAAATTTAGATTCCAAAATGTTCAAATATGAGTCTTCTTGAAGCTCGATAGGCTCCATTTGTAGGTGAAGTTAGGACCGTTGTAAAAACTTATTAATTAATTGAACGCTCAATAAATGCTCAAAGAAAAAGCACACGCCTACTTACTTTTTTTTTCAAAATTTACGATCTACTAACTTTAGATGAAGTTAGCAGGTCGGAAATCAGAGTACACAGATCGGCATCGTTGTAAAACTTAATTAATAACCAAAGGCTCATTAAATGCTCTAAGAAAAATTGAAAAACGTTTGAAATTTTTTTTCAATTTTTTTTTTGACAAAGTTTGATCTCAGCAGATCAGGGCTGAAAATCGTAGTAAACAGATCGGGATCGTTGTAAAAACTTATTTATAATTAAAGGATCAATAAATGCTTCACGGAAAAGTGCAAAGTATTTTGAAAAATGTTTCTAATTTTTTTTGGACAAAGTTTGAACTCAGAAGATCAAGACCAGAAATCATAGTATATAGATCGGGATCGTTTTAAAACCTAATTGATAATTAAAGGCTTATTATGTGCTATAAAAAAATAAAAATAAAAAAAATAAATAAAAATGTTCCCAAATATTTTGCACTTTTCCCTAAAGCATTTATTAGGATTTTGATTCATAAATAGGTTCTACAACGGTCCCAATCTGTTAACTACGATTTCTCGCCATGATCTGTTGAGTTCCAACTTTGTGCGGGAAAATTGAAAAACATTTGTTTTTTAAATCTCTTTTACATTTTCTTAGAGTATTTAATGAGCCTTCAAATATCATTCATTTTACAACGATGCCGATCTATACACTGATTTCCGACCATGATCTGCTAACTTTATCTAAAGTTAGCAGATCCTAAATTTTCACAAAAAATAAGTGCGCGTTTTGATTGATGTGTGCTTTTTCTTTGAGCATTTATTGAGCCTTCAATTATTAATGAGTTTTTTCATCGGTCCCGCTATGTTTACTACGATTTTCAGCCATGATCTCCTATAGTCAACCTTAATCCAAAAAAAATGTTTTTCAAAATCTTTTTCAAATAATTTTTCGCGAGCTGCGAGGCCGGATAGCCGAATATCCGGCGGCCGGATATCCGTCTAACACAGGCGTTCGAGTCGCACAGGCGAGGCGCAGTGAACGCGATCGGATCGATTCGTGCGGTTTCGGGTATCAGTATCAGTTGTTTACTCGCTGCTTGCTGCATGATTTGTGTCGTAAAAACTAAAAACAATTAAAACAAAACATGTTTTAAAACATTTTAGTTTTTTAGAAGGTTCTTTTATTTTCTTTGTGACTTTTTGTAACTTTTACTACTTTAAATAAAAGCAGTCATAATTATAAGCCTTTTTATTATTATTTACCACACAAAGATTTATGTATTAAAGTTGATTTTAGAGAATTGTGTCGCAGTTTTTGAATATCCGGTATACGGACGGATATTCAGCTACTATCCGGAATCCGGCCGGACATTAAATTTAGGCCGGATAGGCCGGATACCGGATAGTCTCCGGATATCCGTTTCATCTCTACTTTTTTTCAACGCATTTAATGAGCCTTCAATTACCAATAAGGTTTCACAACGATCCCGATCTGTATACTATGATTTCTGGCCTTGATCTGCTGGGTTAAACCTTTGACCGAAAAAAAAATAAACAAAAAAAATTTTTTCGAAATATTTTGCACTTTTCGGGAAAGCATTTAATGGGCCTTCAATTACCAATAAGGTTTTACAACGATCCCGATCTGTATACTATGATTTCTGGACTTGATCTACTGAGTTAAAACTTTGTCAAAAAAAAAATAAACAAAAATATTTTTTCGAAATATTTTGCACTTTTCCGGAAAGCATTTAATGGGCCTCAATTATTAAAAAGATTTTCCAACGATCCCGATCTGTTTACTACGATTTTCACCCATAATCTGCCAAGTTCGAACTTTGTCCAAAAAATAATTTCAAAAAAAAGTTTTTTTTGAAATGTTTTGCACTTTTTCTTAGAGCATTTAATGAGCCTTTAATTAACAATTAGATTTTAGAATGATTCAGATGAGTATACTACGATTTTCGGCTATGATCTGCTAACTTTATCTAAAGTTAGCAAAACTCTAATTTCCGGAAAAAGTTGAAAAGCATTTAAATCGCGGTTTGCACACATAATTAGCATCTAATTAGCCTTTAATTATAATGTCATGAAACCTGTGATCTACTGACCTTGCTCTGCTAACTTTAGAGACATCTTTCGTAAGTACTTTAAGTCGTAATTTTTTGTAAGTACTTCCCTATGGCTAATTACAACCATTTTTCAGTCTTAATTTAAGTCACAAAGTCAAGTTGGATCACAAATTTGTGGCAAATCAGCTATTTATTTTCTATGGTCATAAAACCTTTTTACCATATTACCTCTGCTTAGCCGCCTTACTTTGCAATAATATGTCACATCATCGTGTTATGTAGAGAGTTTAGCAAAAAGTGCTTTAAACTAGCAATGGTTAAGACCGCGGGAAGACATTCATAGCGGTTGCTCGTTCCTTCAGAATTCCTATAAACCTTTTTGTGAACCGACCATTAAACACTCCAACTAATTTACACCATATTCCTCAAAAGTACTTTGCACCTCTGTAAAAAATATCTTTTCCAGTAGTGGTTGGTCCCTTGTAGCGTAAAGCCAGTAATTCCTCTGTCACTGCAAATTCTCCATCAACACCTCGTATAAAAATGGATAACTGGGCTGTGTCAGATAAATCTGTACTCTCATCCAAAGCAATCGAAAATGCTTGAAAATCAGCCAAGTCAATGTTTTTTTGATATCACTAGCTATCATATCTATACGTCGAACAACAGTACTTCGTGATAAGCTCACCTTCTCAAACTCTATCTTCTTTTCTGGACACAAAAGTTTTGCAATATCTGCTAGGCACTCTTTAACAAACTATCCATCAGAACATGACTTACTAGGAACTAATTATAAAACTAGCTTTAACAACACTGTCTAGATTTAATTTTTGTGAATGAAACAATTTTACCTCACGTCAAATTTTTAGAGGCACGCATATTTATAAGGATATTTGACATGTCGTACAAAATATGAAGGTGAACACAAAAATTTAGATTCTTATTTTAGATAAAGAGGACTATTATGAACGGGTAAACAACCTAATTAGTAATGGTCCTTATAAAGAACTTACTAGAAACCCTTTACTAAGAATGACCACTGAAATAAAAAATGTCCTCAAATCATGTAACAACCTTATTACTCCACCTGTTAAGAATAGGTTACGTGTATCTAACTTTACTGTACCTAGATTGTATTCAGGGAAGTCGGTGCGTCCAATAGTATCGTCTATTGGATCCTCGACTTACCACTTATCGAAAAGGTTGACTAAGGAATTTGAAACTTTGCCCATTGCACAGCCTAGTTTTTCAGTTAAAAATTCGAATGATTTCATTGATAAGGTCAAGAATATTCAATTGTAAGAGGGTGAAATTTTCCTTTGATTTCCTTTGATGTTTGTTCATTATTTCCGAGTGTACCAATTCCACAGACCTTGGACTATCTTGAGGATTTACTCGAATTAAACAACTATAGAAAAGAAGTAATAGAAGAATATATAAACCTTACAAAAGTATGTATGAAACAAAATTGCTTCCGTTTCAATGACAAGTTCTATGAACAACATGAAGGAACCGCAATGGGCAACTGTATGAGGTATGTGTATGAGGTATGTGGATGACATTTTTGCCGTGTTTGACACTAAGATTGCGGATGTAGAAAACTTAATTTCCAAATTAAATAGTCGTTTCACTTCTGTAAAGTTTACATATGAACTAGGAAATAATGGAAAACTTCCATTTTAGATGTATTAGTAATTAAAAATAGTGACAATAGGTTAGAATTTGATATATTATAGAAAAGATACCAGTACGATCAGATATATCCCTAATGACTCTCACCACTGCTATCAACATAAAATGGCAAGTTTTAATTTTCTTGTCAATCGTTTACTAAGTTTCCCTCTCAGTAATGAGAGGTTTGAAAAAGAAAAAGTATTAATTAAAGATATAGCTGTGAGTAATGGTTATCCTAGAGATATAGTTGAAAAACTAATTAGGAAGCGAAAATTTAAAGACACACTTCGTAATTCTACGACCTCTCAAAAGGATATAGAGACTCCAAAATATGTATCCATCCCGTACGAACCCCGGTTTACTCGTGGTTTAAGTAAGGTCTTCAAAAACGTGGGTATAACAGCGCTTCATTCGTCGAGTAATAAATTACAACAACTTTTAGACAATCCAAAGGATAAAATTGTTCCAAATGAAAGGTCTAGGATTTACGAGATTAGTTGTAATGATTGAGATCGAAAATATGTTGGACAAACGAGACGATCAATTAACACCAAATTTAAAGAGCACATGGCTCATCTAAAATGTGGAAAAACAGATAAGTCTAGTGTTGCACAACATGCTTTTGACAAAAATCATAGAATAGATATTAGTAATTTAAGATTAGTTAGAAATGTGACCAATAATACACAGTTGGATGCATTTGAGAGTATAGAAATTGTAAAATGTAAAAGTAGTGTGAATAGCGACAAGGGACCTATACCGTATAGCCCGCTTTACGCGTTGCTTAGTAACCGATCATTGAAGCGTGATTAGTCACGCGTAAATTTCACTGTGATATCATTAGTGACGTCACCATGAAAAATAGTATAAATATGGTAGATTTTGTAGTTTAAGATTAGTTTTAATCGTCGCCGGATGATGCCAACTTGGTTGGCGAAACGCGCGTCCAGCGAAGTGAAAGTGTTTGTGGAAATTACTCCGAGTGTTATAGTTACATCAAAGGTTCCAGCCCTATCCAGTACAAAAATTTAGCTTCATGAGAATTAATATTACTAGTTTGATGTCTATTTTGACTGGAGTAGTTATTATAGAACGCGTATTATATTGCGGTATTTTAAATTAAAATGAAAAGTAATGATGGTTTAATTTTTGGACAACCATCAGATGTCCCGGTAACTTAAACAAACTAAACAAATGGAAGTATATATTTTCACTATGCTTATTTCTATAGGTAGTTATATTTTGTAGCAGTCGTAAAAGCAGTCGTATATTTCGAATAATTTATAATATTTGATACATTAAAAGGGCTGCTTTTGTTAACTTACCTCATCTTTTTCCCCTGGGGAGTCTCCATTTTCTATCCTAAATCTCCTACAGTGTTCTTGACCATCTACTTCTGGTTGCTGTAACTGAAAGAAAAAGGATTTTATTGTTTAGTTTTTAACAATCTGGCGAAAGCGCCAGGACCAGGGATAGTTTTTACTAATAGATTAATAATTTAATAATAGATAATCAAGATTATAATACTAATAGATTAGTTTTATAGATAATCAAGTCAATGAGGTCAATTATTCGGTTAGCAATAATCGTATCTGAAGTTTACTAAATCTTGTATTTACGCGCTTGCTTGCATTTTGCGCTTTATTGCATGCATTACTATTTTTCTGGGAAGCAAAACTTATTATTAAGAAATACATTACACCGATCTCGAACGATGGCTCCACTATTTGAGAAACAGCGCCGATGTTGTGAGTTTCTGGCAGTTTCCGATGTCAAGAAAGTTATCAGACAAGCTGTATATTAACATCCTTTACTGGAAACTTTAGAATATAGCTATTATTGTAGAATCCATTAAAACAACCACATTCCCTACTGTGTTCCAAAAAACAATTATTACTACATAAAAGTATTTGAAATAAAATATTACATTGTAGAATATTTCATTTGTAGAGATTCAGAGTTCATTTAGTTAGAAATAAAACGAAACTTAAGATATCTTTCAGTTATTTCATTATTATTGTAAATCGTCATTATTATTGTAAAACTTCCGCAGGAATACGTTTTAACTTTTAACAAAAGGTATATAATATTTTTATATACTATTATATAAACAGATTAATGCAGAAGCATCGTATTAAAAACGGGGTACGAGAGTCAACTCGGCTTTTGAATGTTAAAATTAAATTACGAAAGGTAAAGGTGATGAGTGAATACTGTTTAAAATATAAAATTAAACCATTTAGATAATAAATTGTAGAAATTAAATGTAAAACAAATTAATTAAAATACTAGCCTTGATATGATTGGCCAGATCATGTGAAAATAGTGTAACAAGAAGCTCGTATCTAAGGAAGTTCAATTGTTCAAATTCGAATAACTTCCGGAGAAACAAATAATAATGTAGGAAGAATGGTAATAGCGTCCAAAGTAAGGACAGTTCGCTAAATGTGTGTGTAGAAAATTGTAAACTTTAATTGTTAAAAATAAGTTTAACTAAACAAATCTGTGCTATGGTGAATCCCAAAGGGAAATAAATATTCTAGAGAAAATTTAAACAACGTATTAAATGGGTTTTGGGTCGAATATACGACATTTCAAGTCTGGCGTCTCCAGGCAGAGTATACAAGGTGTAGAAGAGTACAGCAAACATAGCAAATAATGCAGTAAATATTTCCACATATATATAAACAGTGAGTAGAGAAGGACAAGATTTCCAATTTAATAAGAATTCAACCCAGTAAATAAACAATCTTCGCTTCGAGTATAGCTGATTTCCAGAGTGCAGTGTAATACCGATAGATGGCAGAAGGTATGCTGAAGAAGTTAACAGCATAGTGAAAGTGCAACATCATTCCAAGATAGGGCAGCAGTAGCAGACTCCAGCCCAAAAGTAAATAAACAAGTGAACTGAGATTAATAAATATTGTGTTATGCTTTGTAGATAAAAAGGATTATAAAAAAACGCCTTAAGGTAATAACCATTTTCAAATAATTTTAATTTTAAGGATACATTGTTCCAGAGGCTCATGCCCATGTAATTAGTTTAAGGTACGTAGGTTTTGGCGTAGGATATTAATAAATTTGTAATGTTTGAGTTTCTATCTTGCAAATAATTTGCATATGTGTATAAACACACTTCCGCTTTGCAATATAATATGCAAAATTCATAACTTTCTTCTTTGTGCTTTGCATTTAATTGTCGTTTAGACAAATTACTTCCTTTTCTATATTAATAAAATCAATCTTATATATGTAGCTTCTGCGTTATTATTATTCTCATTTCAAAGTTCACAATTTACATTCTATAATTAAAGATTATTAAATTTCAATCCTTCATATAGAATATCTTAGATTCATTTAACAGTCAACATAATTTCAACCTTTCAAAAGAAATATAGTGCAAAATATAGAGGCCGAATTGAACCTCCCCTAACGGCCATAGAGGACTCATGCTTTATAATGAACCTTCCTCAAAATAAATAAGTGTTCTTAGAATTGGCGCCCTTGGGAAGAAAGCAATAGGGAAGAGACAGCGTAAGTATCCTGTTACCTTATCAGGTATTTCTTTACTGTGCGATCCCTGAAATTATCTCTGTTATCAGATCTATTAGTAACACTTTATTATATTTTAAATTTTGACATCATTATATACATTACAATTTGTCATCGCAACGTGGCATCTTACGTATCATATGTAGAAAAATAGGAGTTGTTGATATTATAACTAAGTATATCTTAAGTTGTAATTATATTATAAATCACTTAGCGTAGAGATTTCTCGTTAAAGTATTGTGCAAGACAATTTGGTAGGTATCATGAGATATTGTCAGAAATGATGCAAAATTATATATGTATGTATTAAGATATATCAGATATAGAGGGGAAAATTATAAGCATATACTAAATAGGAAGTAGGAATGTAAACTGTAGGTATGGTGTATAGTAGACATCGTGAAGGTGTAAAGATGCTAAACATAAATAAACTCGATAACTAAAGCGAGAAAGTGTGCATGGCATAGACATTAGTATAGAAAATAGGACATGGCATAGACTCTATTCTAAAAATGAATCAAGAGAGCGGGAAAACAAAAATGGTGGAAACCGAGGAAGAAAAATAATAATTGAGAGGGAGAAGGCCATGGGGAGAAAATAAGAAACGGAGATTGGGAAATATAAATTTGGAAGCAACTTCGAAGCACTTTCGAGCACGTCTAAAGAGCAGTATACCAGGGCGGACATGTTTGGGGTCAGGCACTGGTTCCTGCACCAACACTGCGATCACCAAACCACTGGAATTGCATGAAGACCAGCGGCGTGTATGAACCTCTTTGGACAAGGCTACTCGAAACATCCCAGTTTTTTAGAATCGATTTTTTTGAAGTCTGTTTTGTTTTGTTCAAAATATTTTATAATATCTACAATTATCATTCAATGACATATCCGTAAAACGTAATGGGAGAATTCTATTGCACGAAAATTGATTTTTCCGAATTTGGTCATTGTTTATAAAAAAGGGCAAATATGGCAGTACGTCTGTACATATTTATCATTTACTAACCCTTCCCTATGACGTTCAATCTCAAATACCTGTGTATATTAAATATTTTTTTTATAATGACTGTAGGTACCTATTTATTATATGTAATAAAACATTTTAAATTTTAAATTTTGAAATTTGACATTATAATGTTTACCGCTCTCGTTGTACTTTAGACAAGTCATGCGTACATTTATGTACTACACATTGGTAAGTGAATAAATATTTTTCTTTTTACAATATTAAAAACGGGTACACGATATATATAATTACCAATTATTTTAGTATCCAGTGTGATAATGGTCCTACTTAGGAGGGTGATGTTTCATATAAATATTCAACTTTTAAACTTAATGGTCTCCTGTGGATTTGTTGGCCATAAAGCGACGCCATAATGGATATTTTAACCGTGAAAATTTCTAATTATTCTTTATGGCTGAGTTTTAATAGCAATAAAGTAAGTCTTTATGGCAATAAAAAATGTATTTCAATATAAATGAAACAGCTGGAAAGTTATATATGTAACAAAATGGAATAGCTGAAAAGTTCCTGAGCCGTGAAATTTTATCGTATTAATAGCTGAACACTTGGCATAGTGGCAATATCGGAGCTCTGATTGCTATTCATTAGATATTCTCTTCAGGGCCCTGCGTACTTCATTGACCCACTCTCGACGTTTGCTTTGGCAGGCATATTGTTTCATCCCTGCTAAGGTCAGAAGATCTTGATACTACTTAAGCTGGCTGAAAGTGTTTTTACAGTCACTGCATCTGCTTGACACATGTATTTTTCACATTAGGTAGGTACTTATCGTACCTACCTAATGATGGTTTCATGCAAAAATCATAAATATATTGCCGGTTTTTTCCAGAACGTATCATTCATTCGTACAAAAACATTAATTTAATATCTTCCAACGACCGAGTATTTATGAGTTTCATTGATGTGCACATCATCGTTTATTAATGGCCACTAATGAATGTTATAGCTATAAATAATAGATATTTAAGAGACATGTAATCTAGTGATTAGGTAATTAATAGAATTCATAAGCCTCTGGTATTAGACTATCAACACGAGCAGAAAAAAATAATCATTAACAATAATTACTGTATCTTTATATGACATATCTATATATCCTGGATATCTATATATACCCAGGACTTTTACACGTCCATTTAATTGGATCCTCATAGAAAGCGCACGTGGCTTTTTATTCAAGCATCACCGAGAATTGATGAATGCGCTAAAAATACGTCAGCGAGAAACAGCAGCGTGTATTCTCTTATCAATGCACATTCGTGAAAACAATGTTTCTACAAATGTTTACCAGCGATCTCAAATCGCAATCAATATAATTATTAATTACGGATTTTTTATTATTGCATAAATTTTTTTTATTACAATTATGAAATCGTTTCCTTGACAAACACTGTTGTTACGTTCACTTTTAGTAATTAACAATTTGAGAATCCGAAATTTATTGTAGGTATATTTGATGGATAAAATTGATCTTTAAGCAGTGACTACGCGTTCCCTTTAACATGTGTTAAGAAATTCAGGTTGGCATATTACTTTTATTAGTCGATTGCATTCATCGATATGGCCACAGCGCATTTAATAAATTCTTTGCCATAGATCTTTACCACAAATATCTTATGGGCATATATATATATATATATATATATATATATATATATATATATATATATATATATATATATATATATATATATATATATATATATATATATATATATGTGTCGCCTTATTGTTTTGTGAGTTGAACTTTGGCAGTTCTGTGACGCTAGCCTAGGTCCGCAGATCTATGGTCTAATTTCGTGGGGGTTGATATTCGACGCTTCCTTTTAGATGAACGCGTGAATTGCATACTAGTGCTTTCATTGTGTTAAAAGTTTAAGTGATTTTCTTGGTTAAATAACGTAGTATGTACATTCCGATATAATGGGATAATATAAGGAAATCATTATTCATGTGTTGATATTTTGGATGAATATACACATACAACATTCATCATCATCCTAAGCGCTACAGCTCAAAGTGAGCTTCAACATTCTCCAGTCTCTTCCGCCAATCCTGCCGATTCCGCGACTCTTGCCTCCAGTTTCTAGCACCAATCTTTTGTGCATCCTCATTAACACAATCCGTCTACCGTAATTTTGGCCTGCCTCGACTTCTTGCTCCCACTGGCTCCGCCCCCATGATCCGTCTTGGGGGGTAATTGTCGTCTGCTCTATTGACATGCCCTGCCCATCTGAGTCGTCCGATCCTTCGGTATGTTAACACATACCTCATTAGTGGGATCAAATAACTTTTAATCAACACATTGAGGTAAGCCATTTTGTTCTCTAGAAACCGCGTGTTTATATTTTACTTTGCCTACTTTGTGTTCTCTAGAGCCTGCGTTGCGTTTCGAAGCCGTTTTCCAACTAATTAATGCTTCATTGTCTTTCGGCGAGTATAAGCCACACCACCTTTTAGACCACCTTATACACCACCTGCTTTACCACCTCTTTTTAAATCACCTTTGGGACCACCTTTAGAACCACCTTTCTGAAGTCTATCGACCCCTGTACCGGCATAGAATTACAAGCTTAATTTTAAGTATAGAAAAAGGGGACACACCCTGTTTGACTGACTTGATATTACTAGTACGATTAAAGTGACTTAATCGCCGGTAATCACCGTACTCATTGTCACTTTTATTGCCCACTTTAAATCGTTATTGAATATATTCCAAGGAGTAATACTGTTTATTGTTATAATAAATAATGTCGGATTTAATTTAACTGTAAGGCAGTAACTTACAGTTCTTGTTTAATGCGCATTAATAGTCGTAATAAACTAACGCAATATTTAAAAATATTTAACATTTACAGTATAGTAGTGACGATGTCCAAGTAAAATTTATTGCCAAATAAATCCGGGGAATAGTACGAATTCGCTTACAGCCGTTTCATGGATTCTTACCACGAAAAATACGACCTACCGATCTGAAAGTGTAATGATTGCATAATTTTCCAATTTATCTGCAATGTTAAAGGAATCTACGTTATGGTCAAATTATTCCATGCTGAGAGCAACTGGCAACACTTAGTGCGAAGGAAGACATTGATATGTCAAAATATTTGAAATTACGTGATTTCCTGAAACGTCAAGGTGACAGTCACAAGCTAATATGTTACAGGTATTGACAAATTAAGAAATTGAATAGCTATTTTTGTAACCAGTTGGGAAAAGTACTACTTTGTGTAATGATCAGATTTCCGCAAATGGATGCAAGATCTGCGTTACGAGTTCAATACAGTGATTTGATTGACATAAAGTTGAGGGTAGATACATCAGACTTTAGACAGATTTAAGATTCAAAAAACATATCAACAATTGTATAAAAACGGTTTTTTGTAATTTAAAAAATATTTATGCTTCTAAAAATATCTTAAATAAATATACCATTAAGCTTCTATGCGATGCTCTTATTTTATCGAATTTTTCATTTTGTGATGTAGTTTATGGGCCTTGTCTTGATATTGTTACGTCACAGGATTCAAAATTCATGTGCTAGGTTAATCTGTGGTGTTAGACGGAGAGATCATATTTCACATAAAATTAAATAAATATATTGGATGGTTAATTATGTCTAATAGGCGACGTGCTTATCAGTTTTTTTGCACAAAATATTTACCACAAAAAATTCACATCCTATCAATGTTCCTATCCTATCCTGTTCTATATCACAAAATTAGATATAGAACAGACGTACATAACGCAAATATAAGGAGGACATCACTCATTACACCCCTGCACATAAAACCTTACTTTATCAGAGGTCTTCTACCTATAACATATCTAAAATTTAAAACAACATATATCCAAGCCATATAAGAAATAACAAGGTAAATAAATCAAAATTTACTTGCATAAACAAATTTTAAATGATCAATAAGTAAAATTTAATTAATACAGTGCAATTTGTACCTATAGAGAAATAAGAGTAATTTAAAGAGATAGAAATTAATATGTGAGGTATATGATTTCGATCTTCCGAGTTAAGCAAGGCGGATGCCGGCTGCCTCTTGGATGGGTGACCAGACAGGCTTGGGGGCTGTGGCAGTCCGCCTGAACCATACCATCATACATAAATTGTAAGAGATTTTGCCACCAAGCCACCCGTAATAAATAGGATGGTTTGAAGAAATGAACTATGTATGTATGTAAGTATGTATGTATGTATGTATTTTGCATTATGTCGAATTAGGTAATTTTTATCATAGACTCGAAAATTGTTCACAGAAGTATATAATATGATTACTGGGTATTGGCTGCTGAAAAATAAACCGGTGATCGATCGAGTTCCGGCTGAATGGAAACCGGTGAATGGGTGACGTATCTAGGAAATATCTGCACGTATAACAAATCCGGTTGATTGTTGGTATTGATATGGCCTTTATAGTCGTGGGACTATCGTCAGGCACAAAGGAATTATAAATTATAGGCCATTTCGTTTACGGCTATATATGGATTTTCATGAATCATCGCAGTGACTGCACAATGCACACGGTAGCATGGTAGCACGATACGTACCCAATAAAATACATGGCCAGTACTACAAACTTTTACTATATGAATTTCCACAAACCCATAATTATCATATCAAGGAGCGTGAAACAATCACGAACTTTCCAGACCTCTTCTCTTTTCTTTAAAAATTGCCGTTATTTTTATGGCCTTGGTTGGCGTTGGCGTTGGTTAACTATTAAAAAATTATCGTTTTTCTACTTCATTACATCTTTTATTACCTACATCGATAATATATATTACCTAATTATGTTAAAGTAAGTCTTTTTTTGGTGTAAAGGAGTCGTTTTTATTTATTTTAAATTAATATATATATTTACCTGCCCTGTCTTTAATCTCTTTAACCACTTATTTAATCTCGAGAATATCCAAAAAATCACTTTCGAGTAGCAACCATTAGAAATTCTAAACACCAAAAATAAATTAACACTCTAACAATCGGTTAAACGCGTCACTGATAATGATAATAAACGCTCCTCATCCCAACGTATTTTTGAATAAAGTTCTGTCCGACGTTGCTCAAAATTAAAATCTGTTACCTCCCTCTGGGATACCCTTTATAAGGCGCGTTGAAATGAATTAGCAGTGTTTACTCATATCCGTGTACTTAATATTAAATTAACTCCTTCGCTTTGTAAATTACAGCCCTTAATTGAGGTTCCTCTTCTGCAAACTTATCCAGACTTCACTATTTGAAACCTTGTTAACTTTGGTAGAGCGTCAATATGGGGAGGTCTACGCCAATATACTCCATGGAAAATAATTGTCGATCCTTTAAAACACAATGTCAGATAAATGTAGAGTATGTAGTTTGAAACAGTTACGTAATTCTACGTATATGTAAATAAATCTTGTATATTTACTTGCTTTTTAATAACCATTTAAAGAAGTATGCAGGGTTTTTAAACTTCAGCCGGCACTATTGCCAACTTCGTTATTATTGGAGCTACAAAGTCAGTTGAAGACGAAAACCAGTAGAATTTTTCCCACTGAGTATGATGGCGAAAACAGAAAAAAATCGAACATCGCGATTGCGAGATATCACAAAAAGTTCCATTCCTATAAATTGGATGAGTGTCCCATTTAAAGATATAGTAAAGTATGCAATAAAAATGGTAAAGTACGCTCGTAAAGTATGTAAGCAATATTCTCAATCGATAGGAAATTGAATTCTGAATAATAATTGTCCTATGACATTTTATTTTAAAGTCAAAAATGACAATGCAATTGATGTTTCTTTTCAAATTCATCATGGAGGCTGTGTTAGTTGTCATAACTGGCTTACCATAAAGTAGAAAGTAAGTGGAATCTGGAATCTGGAATATGTCTGGAGTGCGGATCAGAGATCCGCTGCACTTAGGCCCCATTGGGCCCCTTGTGCTTCCTCCGTGAGGGAAATGTCTCCCTAGGCCATCGACCAGCCCAATGTTGTACAAAAGGTGATGATGTTGCCCAGGGGCATTTCCCTCAAATTGGCCATAGAAGGCCAACGTTCCCCCAATATGGATTCTCTGGTCGATGACACGGCGGGACATTCGCATAGTACATGCTCGATCGTTTCATCTTCTTGTTCACATCCTCTGCAGATGTGTCACTTTGTCTCATGTTATGGAAGTGTTTCCTTACCTGGCAGTGTCCGGTTAGGATTCCTGTAACAAATCGCAGTTTACTCCTGGACATTGCCAGATAGTTCCTCGCCGTCTCTTCGCTGGGATATCTCAAGAGATTTCTGGCCAGCTGACAGCTACTTGTTTCATCCCATAACGTCTTAAATTTTATGTGGGTGTTTTCCTTTATTAATTGGAGTTTCGCTGCAACTGGTAGCGTACTTGAAGGACCAGGCCCAAGGATACTCAGGTTGGCTGCCTTCTTGGCCAGTTTGTCAGCTTCTATATTGCCGTTGCATTGTGAGTGTCCTTTGACCCAGCACAGGCACATGTTATTCATCTGACATGCTCTCACAAGTGCTTGGTGACATTCCCATGTTGATCCTTTAGTTATTTTATAATTTTTCAGGGCCAGTAGTGATTGTCTACTATCTGTGCAGATTCTTATTGTCTTGCTCGTTATTTCTCTGCGAGCAATCTCTTGTGCGGCTATGGTTATACCAGCGAGTTCTGTTTGTACTACACTGGCATTTTTATCCATAGTCCAGCTGCATCGGAGTTGCAGATTCCTGGAATATATACCACAGCCTGCTCCATCCTTTTTCTTTGATCCGTCCGTGAAGACATAGTTTACACCTCAACGCCGGCCTCGTCTTCACCAGTAGTATGTATGGTGTAAGGTTTATCAAAGACAAGCCGAGGCGAAATACCATCTGCACATGCTTGTAAAAGGGGTATCTTTTTGACAGCCTCAGTCCACAAGCGGCTTCTGGTTTGGCCACAGCTTGCGTTTAGTAGTATGCCAACGGATTTAAGGCGAGTCATGGTAGTCAGAGCCACTTCTTCTAGATGTAGGTCTAGCGGTGGAAGACACAGCATTATCTCCATTGCTCTCGTTGGTGTTGGTCGCATGGCTCCGGTTATGCTCAGACAGGCAATTCTTTGTACCTGGCCTAGCTTGAGTTTTGATGTTATTTGTTGACTCTTGGGCCACCAGACAACAGCTCCATAGGCCAACATTGGTCTTATGATAGCAGTGTAAATCCACAGGACCACCCTGGGTTTCATTCCCCAGGTTTTCCCTACGGTCCTGCGACACTGCTCGTATGATATGTAGGCCTTATTTATTCTTCTTTCGAGGTGAAGATTCCAGTTTAATTTAGCATCGAAAGTTACCCCCAAGTATTTCACCTGTGGTGCAAAATTTAGTGCTCCGTTTACGAGAACAGGTGCTCTCATTGGCTCCAGTTTTCTTTTCCTTGTAAAGAGTACCATTTCCGTCTTCCTGGGGTTGACGGATAGGGCATACTCCTCACACCAATTTTCGATTATTCTTAGGGCCATCTGCATTCTCTGACAGAGGGCTCCCTCGAATTTTCCATTAAGCAGTATCGTTAAGTCATCTGCGTATGCAATTGTGTAGAATCCTTCCACGTTGAGGTGGTTTAGGAGGCTGTCAAGAACCAGATTCCATAGCAGCGGTGATAAAACACCTCCCTGCGGACAGCCTTTCGCAACCAGTCCTCTTATGACAGTGTCTCCTGCACTGATTTGTACTGCTCTTTTAGAGAGCATGGATATCCAGCTGCTCACAGTATGAGGAACGTTCCTATGTGATAGGGCCGCTGTAATTTTAGGAAATGTGGTCTTGTCAAACGCACCTTCTATATCTATGAAGACACCCAGGGTGGATTCCTTATGATCCAAGTAAGTGGAATATAAATGATATGAAACAGTATCGTTTATTTTAAATTATTCTATAAACTTAGGAAAACAAAATTTAAATTAGATGCTCAAAAACATCACCCTCTTTCTTGCACCAAGCATTTTTGAACCCGCTTGTAAACACTCCTGGTGACCCTGGCAATGATTCTACCAACAATGTTATTGATAGCATGAACGATGCTTTGCTGGAGATCCTGAACAGTATCATACCGCCTTTTATACACCACATTCTTCAAATATGCCCAAAGGAAACATCCAAGGGCTTTATGTCTGGTGATCGAGGAGGCATACGTATAAGGCCGTTAGTTGATAAATATCTTCCATAAAAAATCTTGTGATAGGATATCAATCTGGCTAACATTGTGGGGAGCAGCTCCATCTTGTGGATAGTAGATTTGTTATCTATCCATTAAATTCAGGTCATGCAGAAAGTCTCCAAGTGTGTCGGTTAACATTTTGGCGTACCGCTCACCAGTTAACGCACCTTGATAAAATATAGGACCTATAATTCTTGAGCCGATCAAACCACACCAAACATTAATACGAAAGCGTCTCTGCGGGTTACAAGGATGGGGGAGCATCGGATTTTCTCGCTTCCAATAGTGGCTGTTTTTCTTGGTAAACATGCCCCTATTATTGGAGAAATTTGATTTGTCACTTCAAAGTAGCAAGCGCCAAAAATTATCATTAAGTCTTATTTTATTTAATGAACCACTGATAAAACTAAATGTATATTTCTTGATCTCCTGATGGCATCAGTGCCTGTGTAGTTCTGTATCTGTGCGGCAAGAACTTATTCCCCCCACGGGCAATCTTGGAATTTTAAATGGGTACCCCTAATTTTTGTTACATATTTGTATTGTGCAAGCGAGGGATAACTAGACCCCTCTAGCGATCAGTTGCTACTACTCATCAGACATTACTAAGTAATGTCTTGTCACAAGCAGCGTCCTGCAATGCAGGAACCTAGAGCAGTGACCCTAGCCAAAAGTAGGCTAAACTACATACTGAATGGATTTACAGGTAACAACTACTCAGAGAGCTAATACTCCTTCGCTAGGAGCTAAGACTAGTTTCGAGCTGTTGGCCCTCATCAGTACACCGTAGGTAGAGAAAGAGGTAGAGGTAGAGGTGTAATTCAATATAGGAAGGAGTATTAGCTCTCTGAGTAGTTGTTACCTGTAAATCCATTCTGTATGTAGTTTAGCCTACTTTTGGCTAGGGTCGCTGCTCTACGTGCCTGCATTGCGGGACGCTGCTTGTCACAAGACATTACTTAGTAATGTCTGATGAGTAGTAGCAACTGACCGCTAGAGGGGTCTAGTTATCCCTCGCTTGCACTCTACTGCTTGGTCTGCTTGACTGTTTTGATAGTTTTAGTCATTCATTAATTCCTCTATATCTAACTAGATGTCTAGAAAAAAATACTGCACTCGTATTTTTTTTGTTTTGCATCTAGGTACAAGCTTTTTTGCATACAATTCTAGTTTTAGCCCATAGTTTTCCCTCGTCATTTACAGCGCCATCTACTCAGAATTCGAAAAAATGTTTCCGGCAAAAGTGTCTTATTTTTTAACGCAGAATACAAATATGTAATAAAAATTGGGGGTACCTATTTAATATTTCACAGTTAGGGTCCAATGTGTGGGGGTCAAGTTTAGTGTCGTTGAATAGATCTTATAAAATTATTGAACACATGTTTTTTTTGTTTTTTAATTCAATGTGCAGTATTCGAAATAATTTATCGTCTCGGTATTTATGACACACCCTATATATTCATCTTGTAACTAAATGTATTATTAAATATTTAAATATGTATCTGGTGAATTAACCATCGGCATCGTGGAGGCATTCCCATTTACAACCACGAAATGTACATTTGTTCATTCAGATTCATTTCACTGGAAAATAGCATTCGACGCACGACCCCCTATCCAAATATTTGGCGGTTTTGTTGTCAAGCTAACGCGACATACCACAGGATGTTCGTGATATTGATGAATTTTTGTTTACATTATATAGCTACTGGATAATTTATTTGTATACCGTTTTCGTACCTATGCGGTCTGTGCATGATTCTGCGTAAAAACCGTCACCCTTCCTAATAAACGTAGATCTCACCAGCGGATTTAATTTAACGCAGATCAGAATGTGATGATTTATTATTAGTAGGTACCTAATGCTCATAACTTGGTAACTTATAAGGTCACGAAAGAAGCTGATTTTAGTAAAAAATATGTACTGCCACCTGAAATAATTTTTTAGTTGTCGAAATACCTGTTATTTATAAAAAAATAAGATTAAAAAGTTAATTAAAACATACAAAATCTTTTATAAGTTGACTGAACAATAACGCTTTTTTTACTACGGATGGAACCGCATACTAATGGACCTTGTCAGAAATTGTACTGACAAGGCATTTTTAAAGACAATTAATTGCTATTCAAAATTTCTGATACTGTGCAATCTGTGCGTTACGATATTGAGTTTCTTTCTTTTCTTTCTTAAAATTTCTAAAAATTGGATTTATTCTGGAGCACTTACTTATATACATTATATGTTGGGATATAATGCATATAAGTGGGCAATAAGGAACTAAGACGTTCACGGTTTTTTATTGCAGGAATAGATCAACTGGTTATACATGAAGAAAAAATTGGAAATTTGAAAAAAGTGGAAATTGAAGATAGGGGTGTAAAACTACCCCTACCTATTTTCCTATTTCGATTTTTTGATTTTTTTTGCTTTTTCGTCTGTATATTTGTTTGGGCTTAGATAGGCCTAGGCATTGCATTGCTTCAGAAAAAAAAAAGTAGATTACATTTCCTTTAAAGTGGTGCGCGGAATAATTTCTGAATAATGGGCTGCATACCTCTGAATGTTACGGTGTTTCGTAGTATGTTACGTTACCACGTAAGGTGTCTTCTAATACGTCGATTTTCATAAAAGTGCCAATCTCTAAAAACTAAATATCTTTTACTAAGGTCACATTTTGGTATTCTGGTCATAATATGGTCTATCAGCCCAAGGGTTGACTTCTGGGACACATTATAGGTCTTGGGTTCTCAGATGAAAGATAGACAAGATAAACTCTAGCAAGTGAGAAAACATCCGCGAAATGAGATAGAATGATTGTTTAGTATACCACAACATGTTATTGGTAGATTCCATCCATCCAACACTCGAAAATTTACTGGATTTTGTTTACAAACAATGCGTCCCACTGCGTCCCCCTCATTCAAATTTCTGTTTATTATGTAGAAACAATACTGTACTATGAGTATTGACGTTAGTTATCTTTATATTTTTGATTTGAGTTTGGATTAGTAGCACATTAATGAAAATATAAGAGTAAAAATCGAGCAGCGCTATCTGGTCTTGGTTTCCTTTTAACAAAATATGATTTTTCTGAGATTTAAGCATAAAATTCATGACGTACCTGCTCCACAGATCCGTAGTAACGCCTCGAGAATACCCCTCTACGTGATATTAAGTCACTCGCTGTTGATCTGTAACCAAAAGAAATTCATTAGGTCCATACTTGATACAATAAACTGATTCATTTGTGCAGAATATGGTACACACACATTTAAATCTGCTAATATATGCTTTCGTTGTTTGGTGTAAATAGATGTAAGATTTTATCAGATATTTAATAAAAAATTATTTAGATTATATATGAATAAGATTCTATTAGTCAGTTTGTAACCGGAAATAACTTTCGCTAGTTATATTCGGTTACATAATTGGTATTTACTTATAGAGATAGAGTTCTGGTTCTGGAGCCTGAGGATACGTAATATGGGTATCAGATTGCATGTCCATTTGGATAATTTGCAGTTTTGACAGATTTAATTTGGTAGGTATTTGAGAATTGTTATTTTGCATTTGCCGATTTGTCCTTTTGTGTTGTTGTTTATTAATAAATTTCGTGTGAGGGGCGTTTTGGTGTGCTCTTTTGTTTATTTTGTTGTGTCATCGTCTGTTATCAGATATCGACTGCCTCATCACAATTGTGTTTTACAGCTTCCATACATGTGACTAACTTTTCAATGTTAAAGGGATTGCTTTTGTATCTTTTATGGACTTATTTTTAGTGGCTAAAAACTATTATAGTGCGTCAGTAATATGCCCAGGGCTAAATCCATTGTTGGGTTTTGCAACAATCGTCGAGGGGACGCGAGAGGAATTGTATTAGGTACCTATAGACATTATGAAGGAAATACGAGGCCGTAGTTTTCGAAACCGAGATCTACTCCAAGACAGTGGCGGCTCATGACTAAAGCATCAGGTAGGGCAGACAAACTTAATATTGATATTAAATTTGGTACGCGAAGGATTAATGGCGCGGATTAAATTAAAAATTTTCAAACTTTCAAGGTCACGCGTTTTCCTGGCACTTCAGAATTTCAATGAAAAATCCATTTACAAAAAAATTACAGGGTTTCACAAAAATGATTTTTGGAAAAGTATCAAACTTTTTTGATATAATATTTATTCACGAATTACTGATGTTATAAATAAATTGAAATAAACAAAATATATTTTATTAGATTGTTAATTTTTTTTTTTCTTGAATTTTTGATATGAGTAGTTTGTGTTTGAAAAAAGAACAGCTCGTAGGTATGTCAGAACGTCCCAAAAATAAACAGTTCAGCAAGAATCAACGGGGAGTTCAACTACATTAATACTTCAATTAAATAATTTTTAATGGTTTTCGATAGACCACTAAAACAGTAGATTACCTAATCAAATCACGTGAATCACGAACGACAAGACGAAAAGCCGAAAAATCGAAAGAAAAACTAAATCCACATACCTACCTACTCTACCCGGTATTCTATCTTGTATCTGCACAATACAACTGTGATCTAAACTCTAAACTGAAAACAGAAAACAGTGAAATCTGAATCCTTAATCATATGACTTTGTAACACCAATCACTAATTAGGGGCTGAAGCTGAAGGGCGCGAATCGTGGACGTTACTTCACTCAAACCGCGCCGATGGGCAAGCCCGTAGCATAATATACAAAATAATGCAGGAAACAGCTGCGCCTCCACTGAATTCCTCTTCAAGTCGGTTTAAGAAGTCTGTTTTCATTAAAAATCAAAAAATATATTTCCCACAACTTGATTGATGGGGTATCGTTACTTATTAGTTTCATTACTTGTTAGATTTTAGATTAGAGATTAGCTATTACTAAATACATAATTATATAAAAATCATAGCTGAAAAGCTAAAGAATGAAGGGCGATATTATTTTCGTATTATAGGATATGCAAATAATTAGTTTCCTACATGCCTAACCTATAGGTAGGTTATAATAAATACTTCGATTAATTGGTTTTTAATAAATATTAAATACCGTGGTTCTAATACTAGATAAACTTTTAAATCCCATACAATTTAGTGGTAATTATAATAATAAAGTTTTTATTATTATAATTACGTATCGCATCAATTGTACGGGATTTAAAACTTCATCTAGCATTTCATCTAGAACCGAGGTATTTAATATTTATTATTAAGTTTTAAGACAAAAATTATTAGTTCAGCAAATAGTTACTTTGCCGCTTCAGAACGCGGGTCGCCTACGGGCAAGCCCATCTCAGACTGTCTCAGGGTGGATACAACCTAGGCATACGTTTGCCGTTTCGCTCGCACAATCGTCGCCGCGTATACCTCGAACGTATATCGCGAATTAATACAGGCCTGCTTGTCATCTACGGGCTTGCCCTTAGCGATGATTAGCAGGTCTCCCTCGCGCTATACGCAAACAGATCGTACCTATTACTAATTTATTTCGGGTGCATAACGCGTAAAATTTAAATCGGAATATGATTATTGATTAATAATATACTTTTTACTTTTTATTTATAATTTTCCTTAAGACTTTTAAAAATCTTTTATGCTATTGTGTTAAAACATATTGAAGATTCTACATGGTAATTGAAAAATGTTTTTGAATATTGTTTTTACTTTTATATTTATACCTTAAATCCTAGGGTGGGCACTGCCCACCCTGCCCACTTCGAGGAGCCGCCACTGCTCCAAGAAATGAGCTTTTCACACACAGGCGAGTTTTTTTTACTAATGTCTATATATTTTTTGCTCTAGAACGCAATTTTGTGGGTCCGGACATTAAAATCCTTATGCTTAATTTTGTAATTAATAAATTATGAATATGCCGTATATCTTTGCTCCTAAACATTTTTAGTACAGATTTTAGTATAAAAAATGCAGCATGAGAAAGTTGTTCCTTATAAAATTTTGAAATAACAACATTTTTTTTTAATTTCATAAGAAACAGCTCTCTCAATGCATGTGTTATGTTTAGAAGGGAACATATACAGCAAAACGTGAAAAAACGTTTTTTAATGATTTATTAATTATAAAATTAAGCATAATGATTTGAATGTCCGGATTGGGGATCAGCGTGTTCTACGGCAAAACAACACGTAGGGATCAGTAAAAAACTCGCCTATGTGTCAAAAGTTCACTTCTTGTCTCTATTTCATCCATGGCAAGCTACAATATAATAAAATATTACTTTACTTTTTTACTGTGTGCTGGTATTTTGTTGTTTCAAGTGGGTTTTAGTTGATCACAGCAAAATATGATAATCGTGATCAGCTGGACGAATATTAACTATGCGCGGAACTTCTGATATTCTGATTTGAGAGTCTTAGCCCTAATGCCCTGAATACAGAGCATTCACAAATGATTACAAGCCGGTGACCCTAAAATGCAACCAACTTCAGCGAAGAACTGCGAAACGTTGCGTAAGCTGTGATGGTCAGCTGCATCAAGTGCTGGTGGCAATCTTGGTAAGCTGAACCTGGCCTTAGCGGACATCTTGACGAAGGGGTGATATCTCAGGTCATCAATTCCTTAAATTGTGGTGGCTGTAGTGCAGTAGAGAGCCATCAGAATCTTCTCCCATGTTCTGCTCATTTGGACTGTGGAGGCAGACGTCTCGTAGAACAGAGAAACGGATCCGTTCAGGGCAGGGGTTTTGTCAATGAGAGCACATAGCTTTGTTTTACCATGGCCAGACGGAGACGACGTCGTGTCACAGCCAGAAAATGGATGAACAAAGAGAAGGTAGTAAGAGTCATACTGATACAATGAAGTCGAGAAATACGTATCACCTTTGCCACTTCCTGGTTTGACAAGGTATACTTTGTTTTTGGTGCACTTAGGAATCCCTGACAGCACAACGAGTACATCAACATCTTCAACGAGTACATCAACAAACAAATAATAGTTATAATAATAAAATAAAATAAGTCATGAAATAAATATGAAGTGACATGAAATAAAAAAATGAATTAAAATGCATAATATAACATACATTAAAAATAGTAATAATAATAAATAAGCAAAATCCTGTATTCTGTCCTGTAGGAATGGGTTAAGATGACATAAAATTAAGTTTCATAAGTGTATTTTGTACGTAATATCAACTTTCATTTCGGAAAGAATAAAATTTTCTGATTTCGGTGTCGTTTATGAGCTATATTAAAGAAACCAAAAAGGTTTGACCTTGATATGTAGTAGTCACAAAGACGCATAGTTTCATGGAAATATATTTACCCTGGCATAATATGTGCTGAGGCAGACAAAGTTTGTTAGCGGCAAAACTGCGATCGATATTTCATTTCATATTCTCTAGCCTGAAACTGGGCTAGAACTAGATATATTTTGAATCGAATTATTAGCTACGGTTATTAAATTTCGCGTATCAAAACGTCAATAATCATTTCTCGTGACTGACATAAACTGGAGAGCCACATGTCTCGATTTGATTCTTGATAATGCCTACATCCAATCCTACATATTTTATACACTTCATTCAAAAATACTCTAAATAAATGCATTTATAAGACATACTAATAATTAATGTATGTCTAATATTCTGCACTATTATAACAGATATCAAATTGTGAAAAAGTTATCCACACATGCAATAAAGGAAATGTATATAAGAAAATTATTATCGGTACTTGGTTTTTCTGAGATCTGAGAATAACTCCTATAGTAGTAATGCAAATGTATTTCAAAATGTTAAATGTGGATCGTCGTGTACCGAGATATTAGGAAGAAACATTGGTTTGGTGTAATTTTTCCAATTGCAACGAAGTTAAAAATTCCAAACTACTTGTTACATTAATAATTATATAGTGTAGATTTTAAGTTAATAATTGTAGATTTTAAGTTAATACCAGCCATAATAATCCCTTTATTGCTAGTCAAGTATTATTATTTTGTATTATAATATACTCAGTTCTGTTTACAATAAATTCAAAACCTTCTAATACTAGGTAAAGCGCTAGGAATACCATTTCTCAGATACATAAACAGACCGCGTAAGATGTCCAGATTCATTCAAAGTAGATACGTAGATATCAGATGCGCTGAACTTGTGACAAGTAGGAATATTGCATTTGAATGCCAGTCATCCTCACCAAACATACTTACGCAGCGCCAGAAAGAGAAGCTGCCGCAAAATGCGAAAAGATAATTGAATTGTGTACCGGCAAACAAAGCAGCAGGTGGTGTCGCGGAAATAAAGGGGAAGTGGGAAATCCTTAACACTTTGACGGACACCCATTTTAGTAATTGACTCAAATTTGGGAATAAGATGGTACAAAAAAGTAATAAAGTAAGTAATAAATTAAAAGTAATAAAAGAAGTAGACAATGTTCTATCGAGAAAAAAAGAAAATAAACACCATGGGAATGCAAGAAGTGTAGGAAATCCTCCATTATGTGTTGGGACATGTTTTGACACATGGCATGCTCAATAATTAAGTCTTTTTTCTAATCTTATGCTATTATTATTATTAGAATTATATCTTTGCAGTTTATGGTCAGTAATAATAAACTTTATCATTATAAAATCACTATTTTATTTTAGAAAATATCCAGGCGTCATTTGACGTCAGTGATCTGAAAAACAAAATTTGGTTTTTGGTGGGACATGACGTCATATGACGTCGCTATTTTTTTACATGAAAAAAAATTACCGTATCCAAGAAGTTCTTATGTACAAATTTGATATTTCTATCTTAAAAGTTAACTATGATATCAATGTGTCTTCCCTCTACCCTCTGACGGCATATGCCGCGGATGTCCGTCAACGTGTTCAGTAAAGTTAGGACTTAAGAATAAACTGTTATAATTTTATAATTGAAATATTTTGCTGATATTTTAGACTTTGCCGTTCCATTGTCATAATTTTCTGATTGAAATATTTCGCTGATATTTTGAACATTGCCGTTTTCTCGACATAACTTTCTGATGAAGATATTTTACTGATATTCCGAATTTAACGTTTTTAAGGCAAATAAGCAACCAAGAAAACACGTCATAAGTCCCCGGGATGATTTTTCAATTTATCATTTATTATCATTAGAATATGCATATGATAATACCCTCCAAAAGACATACTGGGTCAAACTGGGTCACTACCTCCCGGTGTAATTGCAACATTCCTTCAAGTGAATATAGATGATAAATATTCTATTGTATACTTTTACCTTTGACAGGCCCCGAGAGTAAAGACACCGTACTTGTTTCTCCAGAACAAAACAACAAAACAAAGTTTACGTTTATACAAGAGAAAAGGGGACTAAGGGAATCTAAAGGAAATGAAAGTTACACCGAAAATTCATTTGTAGCATAGACGATTAAGGTTTTCGACCTTATTTTATAGGGGGTAGCCTAGTGGTCTTTAACACCAGTAATCAATAGGGTTCGTAGCATCCCTCCTTAAACTTCAAGTAAATAGAATTAAATTACTAAAACAATAGTGGTCTCATTGTTTAAGATAGTATTCCTTATTCCCTGTAAGTCACATGACCTCTGGACATTTCCGATCTTCAGCTAGAAGCTATCTAAGGCACCCATTGTGCCGTTTTTGGGGTAAGGTGGTAACTGTACACGAAAAAGCACAGTTTTGCGCTCGACACTTTAACCGACCAGAGGGAAACAGCGTCACACAATATGGGGGTCAAAGGTCCTCTCGCTCGATTATCAGAGATCTTTCCATTTATTGTAAGTCTAAATTATTCTAAAATACGGAAATTTTGAAAAAAAAACATACAGGTAGGTTCTATAATTATTGTCAACTAAGGACTGAAAGTTAGTTTGCGTTAATTACGCAAGCGGGCTAAACGGTGGGAATAAACTAGGATTAATTATTTTTAAACATGTTTAACACTTTATTCTAGATTTAAATTATAAAATATGAAAGATTTTGGGATAAAACTGATATAAGTTGATTCTATAATTACTAATTGAGGAATAAAAAGTGATTCTCCTCTTAGAAATTAGATTAAATAGTAAAATCGGAAAATAAGTAAACTTATTAAATCCTTTTTTAATATTAACGTATTAAATTGACAACAGAGTTTTGCCAAAGTGTTGTACGTTATACATAATGTCCTGTACATGAATGTCAACTGAAAGTTAAATATTATTTACAAGGGAGAAATAAAACAAAAAACCTCTATAAATCTTTATACTTAACATAGAGGTTATAAACATGGAAGACATAATGGATACTGTTCTGATAAACAGTTGTTAAAGTTTTATAAATGGTTAATGTAAGATACAATTTTAGAGATATTATAGTTTAGGAGATATCAATTTGATTTGTAGATACTTAATTTTGATAAATTGTAATCCTGGAGATTCTCCTTTAAATGGGCGCCAGTTCTTCTAAATTTTGTATATATAGATAACACTTGTGCTCTTCTTATCACAATTATGCTATGATTTTCATAAAATTTATTTTAGGGAATATTTTAGAAAATATATACTAGGGAATATATTAGAGAATATATTTAGAGAATGTATTAGAGCATTAAGATCACTTACCTTAGAGGAGGTCAAAATAAGCTGAAATATCATAAAGTGATTTTTATATAGGGTTATTTCCTTTTAAAATTATAGTTAATCCGAAGACACTAAACCATCACTACACCACTGGAATGAGGGCATCTACATCTACTAAAAATAAAATAAAAATACATTTCAAAATAAAGCAAAAAATTACCACTAAATCTAAAATAAAAATACATTCCAAAATAAAGCAAAAAATTGCCACAAAAAATTAATAGAACAAATATATTCCACAAAATAAAGCAAAACACTCTCAACAAAAAATAAAAATAATAAAATAAATACACCTATATTTCAAAATAAAGCAAACAATTCTCAACGAAAAATAAAAACAACTCAATACCTTACACGTTAATACCTTAATACTTACCTTAAAAACAGGTAATTAATATCACTATTTTCTATATCACTATTTAATAATATTATAATCACTAATACCACTATTATACAGTTACTTTCCTCGTCTTCACTGTCGCTATCACTATTTCCAATATTTTTAAATTTTTTTACAACTATTAATGGACATAATGTCTATAGCGACGTATTACAGTTACAGAGTATCAAAAGTATTTCAGCCAGATAGTAAGATTAAACTTGGTTATTTTTTATGATAAAATCCTTTTACTTGATCCTGTTTTAATGAAAGTTTTTAATGCTTCACGTCATTAATGAAATATCATCCATGGTCGTCGGCGCTCGCAATTATATCTCAAAAATGGAACATCCATATAAATACTGAATTAGATACGTTACATATAATTGTAAAAGTGAAAGTATTACGGAGAGCTATTACGAATATATTTTATCTTTTATCCATATTTTATCTTTTCTCTTAATCTTCGTCATCCGTTTATCATAAATTTTGAAAGTGATTCGCTTTAATCCAAGTAATTTCTAGGGAGCTAGTCTTTAGATAGTTAAGCATAGTGGCTCTAAATATAACAGCCAAACACGATATTTTAACACTTAAGGCAATAAAACCGCTCTAGCAATTTATTTCCATTAGTATTTCACCCTCCTAAAACTTAATGAGAAATACTGCTGGAATTTACCTGTATCATTTGTTGGCTCTCTTATTCTTTGATTAATTTCTTATGATGTAAAATAGACTAGCAAAGAAGCGGCTTAATTATCGTCATGTAATTTTCATATTTCTTAAGCAGCCTCGCTTTGAATTTAAGGATAATACCAGTAAATTGTAAAACATTTTTTCCTTCTCGTTCAAGAGAATATATCTATGCAAAAATTATGAAAACACAAGCGGCATGTCCTTATCTAAGTCCATGTATGCAACCACTACTACTTATAATATGTAGGCCGAACGTCCTCGACGATAGCAAGTCAATATTTCACTAGACCATGCTAGCATAATATGTGCCCTAGGAAACATTTATTACAAATGAATATAATAAAGGAAAATATTGTTATATTGAACCCAAGGGGACAAGTAGAATGTTTATGAATCCTAATTTCCCTAATTTCAGTTCAGATTAAATAGTTGGCTGATAGAAAGTTTGGCGGAAAGTTTCTTTTTGGGGCAGGGGGTGAATATGACCCTCAATCACCAACTTCTCTGCTTTACCAGATTTGCTACTAGTACTAACAAATTGATTCATATAAAATAAATACCACATTGTAGGTTTACGAATATTTTTTCGCCGCCATATTGGAAAAATGACGCCAAAAACTCTTTTTCGAGATATTCCCTTTCGTGTACATCCTACAGAAAAAGGTCTAATTCAAAATTGCAGAAAATTTAATTCTCTACAAGCTTTATTTAGAACAGTTTTAAGTATAGTGTACTTTTAATAACTATAAATGGATTATTAATTTTTAGTTTCTTTATAATAGTAAATTTTGACAATAACAATAATAATATAAAAAATAAGTATATGTGTTTCTACACAGATTTCTATGTGCTCTTTTTATATTATGTATACGTTTCAATTTCCAAGTACGAAAAATATCGTACAACGTATGGTTCGAAAGTTTTGGGAAAAAATTCAGAGGCTGATAACTCTTATAAAAATAGTTTTATATTTAATCACATTCTTAAACAATCTATCTTAACTATCCTTATTATAAAACAAAATTCAAATAATCGACAAGGGACCGTTATGTTCGATTTGCCTAAGTATTGTCCTGACGCGTTGCATCATCCTTTGGACGACCTCAGCGTTAATTTCTCAAATTTTTCTGGATATACGGCGTCGCAATTGTTCTTCATTTTGTGCTTCTCATCCGTTATTATAGACTTTCCGACTCAATATAGCCCAGAACTCTTCAATTGGACGAGCCTGAGGTAGGTTAGGGGGATTGTCTACTTTTGGTACAAAGTTAATGTTGTTGGCCTCATACCAGTCCCTTGTGATTCTCGCGTAATGGCATGAAGCAAGATCTGGCCAAAACATTATTTCATCATCCGCATGATGTCTGTTCAAAAACTGAAGCAGTTTAGAAAGACATCTCTGGATATAAAGCTCTGCATTTAAGGCTTCGCCCCGAACAACGCCACTGTAGGGCTGCGAGATGAAGCCAGCCTCAGAAATTGCACACCACACCAAAATTTTGTCTTCAAACTTTTTTTTGCTTTTTAATCTCACATCATCGGGGACATTCTCGTAATCGTCCATGTTGAAACCATCATTGCCCTTCATCTCAGAGTTGGACAACGTGAAATATTTTTCATCGTCCATCACGATCAACTTGTTGACGAAATGCACTCGCCTC
The DNA here is from genome assembly GCA_964058915.1 of Tetropium fuscum. Lineage (NCBI taxonomy): Eukaryota > Metazoa > Arthropoda > Insecta > Coleoptera > Cerambycidae > Tetropium > Tetropium fuscum. Next base: position 82,523 of record CAXKVY010004069.1, read on the forward strand.
AAAGCGCGGCAACATCTCTCTAACTGAGCCTCTGTGTATTTTGGAGCTTTCCTCCTTTTCCGGAAGACAATATTCTTACTTGATAGGGTCCTAAACACCGTAGTCTTTCCAACATTAAACCTCCTGGCCAGTTTTCGCTGTGAGATCCCAATTTTGTGTTTAGCTGCTTCAATCAGTCCTCCCTCTCTTAATTGGTTCAAAACCCGCGGCCGACCGCATTTAGGCAAGTTTACACATGGTATCCCATCTTGACATTCTTTAATTGTGCGATAAATTGTCGATTTGCTTATGTTGTGATCTCGATAAATATCGACAATGTCTCGTTTCGACATTCGCCCAACCAGATTATAAACACCTCGACGAAGATCAATTTTATAAGACATTTTGCGAAGCGAAACCAAAATCTTTTGCTTTGTTTATTTAAATGACATAAATGGTGACATTTTAATCTTATGACCTACTTCATTATAAATGCATTTTGTCATTCAATCAAACCAGGTATTTTTTTCCCAAAACTTTCGGACCATACGTTATTATCGTATACCGAAAAATTCTGCGCCAAATTCACGAAGTGGCGAATAAAAAAAATGCGGTTTTGGGCTTATATAGTTATTTGATAGAAGTGGGAACACTGAACAAGCTCTTAAAGTGGCGAACCCATATTGCGTCCTCTTAAAAAGTTAATCAATATGTAAGTCTAGGCGTATGTAACAAATAACAAATAACAGTTTTATCAAACAGGCTAATATCATATACGCCTCTATAAAAACTCTTCTCGAGTTAACGGTTGTGGGCGAATATGGGACAATCGCCATTTTGAGAATTAAATTGGTGAGTGTTTTAACCTCAAAAAGATTTGTTTGAACTTGAACAAGGTTAGTAGTGTGTACAAAAAAAATTGAATGCATCAGTGTTGTGGGATGATGGAGGTAAAAACGTGGTGGATTTTACTAAAGAACTAAATAAAGTGTGCGGATAAAAATAGTGTTCTTAATATCGGTTGCAGAGTAAAAATGAAATATAACGCAATATGGTATTACGGAAAAATTATCGATACTGAAGAACATGGCAGTATTTCGAAGGCATTAATAGGTAAGTTTCAATACCTACTGTATGTAATTTGCCTATTAGTATACTGTTTCTCATTCCTCTTCAAGAAACCGTTTCTTCTAATAATAGTTGGGATGATGGTGACAATCTTTCACAATCTAAGATAAAGGAACTTTTGGTTCAAAATTTGGAAACCCCCAAAATAAATGACGAGTCCGAGGTTTTCAAAGTTAACATAATGCCAAGAAAAGAACTGCCATGTTCTTCTTTGTTCTGGAGATATCACCAGGTAAGTTCTAAAACTATGTCAATATTTTATCATAATGATATATATAATATATACAGCTTTCTTTTTCTTTTCTAGAAAATTTTGCTTTGGATAATCTTCCGTTTTCAAAGTCAAAAGAAATTTTGGTTAAACCTTTGAAGAACCCTCAAATAATGATTATTGAAAATGATTATTGATTATTGAGGTTAAAAAATTAACATAATTTCTGATATACGCATTGTGGAACTAGAAACAGGTACTTTTTGGAGTATTTTTATCTCGTGTCCCCTTTTTTATTTAATAATAATTTTTGCAGGTACATTACTAGAAGATGCAACTATGGATTGCTCTGATGACCCTATGTTTGATACAAATAATTCCGTTAAATGCGAATTTCAGCAGTGCACCGTAGAAGGTAAACAATTTTGTAGTTGTGGTTATTTTCATTGTACGCAGCACCATTATGGGAAGAATGATGATTGTAAAATTCACGAAGTTGTTGACGTCAATGACCTTACACAAGTAAAGAACAAAATATCAAGATCAAAGTCGCAGAGTCTTCACAGTATGATTTTAGTGGTAATGTTCAACAACCCTGCGAATTTTGTGGATGCCTCGAAGAAGTTTGGGCAACATGCCACAGGAGTAATATTTTACTTTGTTGGCCTTATTTTCTTGAAAATTTAGACGCATAAACCATAAAAGCCCACAAAAATCAAGTTCGAAATGTTACTTCTGAGGCCTGCAACTTTGAAGTTGAGGGTAGAAGTTGAGGAAAACGAAGTAAAGCACAATATTTAAAGGAAAATAAATTTAAAAAGTCAACTCGGTTCCCGTTTGTAATTCCAAATACAATGAATATCGCTCCTCCACAACTACTTAAGGAATCCTGCAAAATCTATTATTGTAAAAGGTTTGGAAGAAAATATCACTTATTTATCAATGTTCAACGACCTGACTGAGTTTTTTAAAAATCTGCCTCATTAAGAGAAATACCTACCCACCTAAAATAATATTTCCACAGGTGGTAGTCATTTTTTGTTTAAAGTTTACATATTTTTTAACTTTATAATTTTTCGTTTAAAGTGTAGTTATTTCTATCGATACCAACCTACTTTGTTACTTAGTTTTACCATTTTTAACGGATACCGTTATGATAGTTTTTGTAAGGCGAATGTTAATCCGACAATAAAGTTCGTACTTCAAAAGGGCGAATGTTGTGTTTCTTGCGTTGCCATTGCAACATCTCATTTTTTTCCCTAGGTACGAAAAATAACTACCCTTACAATTCCCAGCTCAAATTTGATGATAATATTCGAAATAATGTAAAAAATACAATGATTCGAATAATCGCAAAAATTTTGGACTCCATTTTCTGAAAACATAAGACACTGATGTTCGCCACTTCGTGAATTTGCCTACAATATATTGCGACTGGAAGTAGTAGTTTTAATCTCTTGGGTAGTAGGTAGTAGGAAATAGGTAGTCGCTGATCACTAATTTTTTATCAACAAATAGTTAAGAGTGTGGCTGCAATATGAAAAGTTTTATTTTTCTTCGTAAATACAACTTACTACCATTACAATGTCTTCGTCTCATCCTAACTAACGTTAGTAACATGATACATCTCCCAACCAAATCCTAATTCCTAAACTAGTTCAGATTTAAAAGTTCTGGCTGCATACTTTGTTTGTTTCATTAAGTACCGAATCCGCGCAGAGTATCCTATAAAATGCCTCACATTTAGTAATTTTTCGCTACGTAGTTATTACGTGTGCGACTCCTTTAGCGGCCTTATAATACATATAGGCTACATAATAGAGCAGAGTGTAAATAAGACAACCTGGCGTCACGCAATAAAAGCATAACTTGTTTTAATATATTCCCTATACCTGTGTCTGTGGCATGACCACGGATTCAAGTCAGTTGATGTGCTTTAGTGAATATTCAGCATTATAACGTTTTCCACGGGCGAGTCATAAAAGTACTGTTCGATACTGTGCATCTATTCAGGGACTCTATTCGCCTTCAAAAGGTTTAAACTCAAAAAGCCATTAATTCTTAGCCGAAGGTTTATAGAGGATATACCATACCTTATATACAAGCTCCGGGGGATATTGAGTTCGTTATGGGTAACAAGATGTGCCTAATTTATTGGAACTACTCATACCCTACCGTTATCGTTAGGCTATTACGATCCTGACGTAGTCCTCCTAGACCACTGAACAAGAGAATGTTCGTTATTGAGTTCTCGGCACCAGCCGAGAATAACATTGTCTTGAAGGAGCATTGTCTTTTGGCGTAATCAAGTGGACAAAGGAGGAGCTGCAGCAACTTGACGTAGGTACCCGCAAAATTATGCATCTCTGTCGCAGTTTGTATCCGAGATCGTCCGTTGCGCGGTTATATCTCCCACGACAACAGGGAGACCGTGGACTCTTGGGATTGGACTGTCTCCAAAACAGAGTAACTCTGGACACAGCCTGTAAAATTATCAGGAGTTCGGATCCCCTACTCCTCATGCTCAAAGACCATAACGGAGCTGGTGTAGGAGCTTTTATATATAGGCAGCACAAAGAGCAGCTAATAGCCTAGGTCTCGACTTCGACACTGAGCAAAATAATCCAAGCTCTGTCACCGAGTTGGACCCCGCTCGGTTGAAAGCCCACCTTCGGGCTGCTGGAAATAGACTTCGTTTTCAACACACAGGGATAAGCCATCGTACGGAGTCTACTATAGAAATATAGAAGACTTAAGCTTATATCAAAAGCTGACATTTAGCATTCTGAGGTCAGCTGGGCTGAAGTCAGAGATCGAAGGTTATATATTAGCTTGCCAAGATGGTGTACTAAACACCCTGGTCTACCGAAGCCGCGTGATGGGTATAGAAGTGCCTGACGTCAACTGCAGCGCATGTCGTCAGGCCCCAGAGACCATTATGCATTTTCTCTCAGCTTGTCCAGCATATGCGGTCTCTGCCTATATCCATCGACATAACGCGACATTACGAGTGCTGCATTACCACCTACGGCACTCGTACGGTATAGATCAGACACCGGTGTTACCCTATGCTCCGTGGGATATTGAATGCGTTGTGAGGAATGAGAGGTCCCGGTTATACTTGAACTATTCATTCCCCACCCTCAGGCGGATAGAAGCCAATAAGCTTGACATAGTCTTCCTCGACCACCAACTCAAGACGATGTTCGTTATAGAGTTTTCGGCTCCGGGCGAAAAGAACATTGTCTTGAAAGAGCAGGCCAACTCCGCAGGCTGTACCCGGGTTATTCGTGTTAAAATAGTGGTTCTTATTATTGGCTCTCTTGGAGGTATGCGACAATCATTGCTCTCAGAATTAAGAACCATCCTAGCATGCCGTCAATCGGCAGAAGTCATCGCTGGGAAGATGCAGAAGGCCGTCATACTTGGCTCGTTGGACGTGGGGAGTGGTCATTGGGTAACGAGGCTGGAGAGACTCTCTGGACTAGTCGAAGGCCAGGGGGGACTGACCAGCACAACAAAAGTAATAATAACAATAATAATAATAAGTGTTCATGACGGAATGGCGTTGCCTCTGCATGATTCTTGCGCATGCAGATGAAAATGAGGAGTTGGAGCCTTTCTATATAGGGCAGCAAGAAGAGTAGGCGATGGACTTGGTCTCGTTTTAGATTTTCAGCGTTTTAGACTTTCAGGCCATCACTTGATCACCGAGCTGAAACTCATTCTTAAGGCGAGTGAGTTATATAGCCCATATTAGAGCTGCAGAACAAAGCTCTTTGATAAGTCATTACAATATGCCTTCTTTAAGAACATAGAAGATAGAGACTTAACCAAGAGGCTGACCTTTGCCTAGTTGAGGTCGGCTGGGATGAAGTCTGAAACTGAGGGGTTCGACATGGCCTGCCAAGACGGTGTACATAACTCACTCGCTTATCGTAGGCGCGTCATGGGTATGCAGGTCTCTGATATCAGTTGTCGGGCCTGTCGAAGAGCGCCAGAGACCGTCATGCACTTATTATCAACATGTAGTACTTATGAGGTATCGGCGTATATCCATCAACATAAAGCAACTTTGCGAGTGCTGCACTACCTTATTCGGCACTCGTAGGTATAGACGACACATCGGTGCTGACTTATGGATATTGAGTCTGTTGTGGAGAATGCGCGGTGCCGAATCTATTGGAACTACTCATTCTACTGATATAGTACTCTTCAATGACGATGTTCGCTATAAAGTTTTTGGCTCCGGCCGGGACGAACATAGTCTTAAAAGAGGAGGAAAAACGGACTAAATATCGAGATCTTCGAACTCGAACGCAGACTTCATCCGATCCAGGTCATTCTGATTAGCTTGTGGTTTTGGTGATGTGTGTTCTCGGAGGTGCGACACACTGCTCTCGGATCTCAAGATAATTCCAACTTATTAGGTTATTAAAAAAGAAACTACCAAAAACGAGATTTGTAACTTTTTTGGGATTTTTTTCAATGTTTAGTCACGAAATATTGTTAGCAAACCTCAGAGTCGGAATATACTAGCGAATCGGAATATGCGGAATGCCTTATACATCTCTATATCTGAATGCTTTATTGCTTCAACCGTAAGGCATGCGGTATTATATCATATTCTCCTGCATCCCACTATTCGCGCGATATTTACGGGATTATGTTGTATTCAGTTGAGATTTACATGAGAAAAACTTGATGCGACCCCACCGAAGTAGCCCGAATATCAGTTCACATTCAAGAGGATGGAACACTTCATGGGAATTTTCATAAAACATAGATTTTATCTGCGTCAGCCACGAAATATTGCAGAACGTGGGAGCGGCATTTGATTTATGCTCAATTTTTTCAATAGGCGCTTTTGACGGAGTACAAACATCAATAGCGTTCATTTGTTTTGATTCTGGCCCGAACTTCGGCTGTCGATGTTCTGATATGCAGATATTGTACGGCGCACAAAGTAGCTATTTATGTTTCCCTTTAACTTCTCTGGCTTTCTGTTTTCCTTTGACTAACGAGTAAAGGAATATTTCTTAGAGAACACGTGTCACCATCAATTTTTTTGTGATGAATAACAACTGGTATTTGATACAATGAATTAACTTCATTGGAAAACAGTTAATGCCAGTTTTTTATTACGAATATATTTATAGAAACTCCAATGGAAGTAATTCAAAAGAAATTTTGTTAGTGATGAATAAAGCGAAATTTACTGAAGCCGCATTCCTATAAACCTAATATTCAATACAGAAACTCATTGATATGTTTTTATCATGGCTGTTATTGGGTAAAATATTACAAACTTGAAAACTTGAACTTGAGATAAATATATAACAAAGTTGCATTTTTAACTTATAATTAGTGCATCTAAAATGTATACAAAGTTGACTGACCGTCCAAAGGAACAATCACTATTGCCATATGTAATTCTCAAATTCTTCAATATTCAATTAAAAATCAAATTCCACAATACTATATAAAAGTTCTATATATTATTTATCAATATAATAGTATAGGCCAAGATGTTAGCCATTTTTACATATACTTTGAAAATATTTGAAATAAGATAATAAAGTGAAATTAGTGACCAGTGGTAGAAATAGTGAAATGGAACTGAAAATATCAAAATATTTTAAATTATTATAAGTGGCTGTCATAGTGATGGTGACACTAAACATAGTAATATTTTTACCCGTCTTTAAGGTATTGCGGGTGTTTGTTAATTTATTATTACTTTGATGATTTTCATTGTTTTTATTTGTTGTTGAGAATGTTTTGCTTTATTGGAATACATATATATTTATATTATTTTTCCGTTTTTAAGTTGTGACAGCTATTTAGCTGCATTGTACACATTTATTTTTGATTCTTGTGGGAAATATGGCTACTGGCGAACCACCCACTAAAAATGTGATCGCGTCGAAAGCAACACTTCATGAGTGGTGTGGAAACTTGCATTCAATACCAGCTGTGGTGTTTAAAATATGCATATAAAAACATTAAACTTTGGACTCCGTTAAAAAATGCCTACGCCCATGGCTAGCGCTGACCATGCCGTGTTGCTGGTCAGTGAACTTTCTATACATTTTATACAGACGTAAATGTATGTTATTATACTCCTCGATGCAAGCGTCTGAAAGAGTATATTGCATTTGATCGAGAGAATCGCCATTTTTTCGGCAGAAAGCAAAAATTTGGGTACCATTGTGTTCGTCAACTTTAAAATAATCGGCCGCCCGCGCCCGTCCGTCTGTCCGTCCTGATGCCGCGTTTTTGTGAACACCCTATAAGAAGGCACTGTTCAAACAACATAAGATTTGGCACAACAATCATCTTTGGGTAAAGGAAGGACCCTATTGTTTTTGAGCGAAATTCAATAGTAAATGCTACCACATATTTTTCTTGGTATTTTATACCGTTTTGTTCCTTTATATCTAAATGAACATTTAATTCTTGCTTGTCGTATCGGTAAAATCACAGTATCTGGTTCGTCCAGGTTCTACGTACAATACACATACATTTCTTTATTTATTAAATTAACGAAGAATTTAACTTAATTTATTAAATGCACTGCTTTATTATGCTTTATTATGCTTTATTATACTTTATTATGCTTTATTATGCTTTCTTATGCTTTATTATGCTTTATTATGCTTTATTATGCTTTATTATGCTTTATTATGCTTTATTATGCTTTATTATGCCTTATTATGCCTTATTATGCCTTATTATGCCTTTAATGCTTTATTATGCTTTATTATGCTTTATTATGCTTTATTATGCTTTATTATGCTTTATTATGCTTTATTATGCTTTATTAAGCTTTATTATGCTTTATTATGCTTTATTATGCTTTATTATGCTTTATTATGCTTTATTATGCTTTATTATGCTTTATTATGCTTTATTATGCTTTATTATGCTTTATTATGCTTTATTATGCTTTATTATGCTTTATTATGCTTTATTATGCTTTATTATGCTTTATTATGCTTTACTATGCTTCATTATGCTTTATTATGCTTTATTATGCGGCCAGTAAAATCTTCAAGAAAACCCACAACCTCCCCCTAATATATACCTCTGACCTCCCAACAACCGATTACACCATCACAGGTACTTTCCCAGATGAAAAAATATTAACAGTAATTGCCTCCTCAAATCTACAGGACCACCTCTTCCAACTAGAAGAATGGCTCGAGAAATGGAAAATTAAGATAAATGCAACCAAATCATAACACATAACATTCACTTTGAGAAAAGAACATAGTCCGCCTGTATACATTAATAACTCTACCTAAAACATCATGTGTAAAATACTTAGGTCTCCACCTCGAGAGCAAACTTCTCTGGAGGGATCACATTTCAAAAAAGCGAAAGCAAATTGACATACGAATGAGATAAATTATATTGGCTACTTGGCAGAAAATCAAAAATGTCATTGGAAAACAAAATCCTGCTGTGTAAAGTTGTAATCAGGCCCATATGGACCTACGGCATAGTCCATATAACTGTCCAGCATCTAAATCATACAAAGATCACAATGTGAAATTCTACGAGCAATAGCTGATGCGCCTTGGCACATCACAAATCAAATTCTGCACGACGACCTCCATACACTGACTGTCCATGAAGTAATCCACGAAAGAAGCTGTAAACACCACGAAAAATTAGATACCCATGTCAACCCCCTTCTTCAATCACTGATGCAAGAGCAGAACAGCAGAATATTAAAAAGACGTTAGACGCTTTTGGGGCACTCTTAGGGTAGCAGATCAAGTATATTTTGTCAAAATCAATATTGAAGATGGCCGACATTTTTGCTATTTATGGTCGACTAAAAATCGGTGCCTCAGGATTTCTCATTTTTTGCCTAAATCAATATTCAAGATGGCGGCTTGAAGATGGCGGAATTTTTTGGCCATTTACGGTCAGAATCCACTCAAAAAAACGATTTTTTTGTCATAATCAATATTCAAGATGGCGGCTCCAATATGGCGGACATTTTTGCCATTTATCGCCAGAAACAACTCAAAATCGGTGCCTCGGGAATTTTGGAGAACGTAATCTAGAATTTTTTGTCGAAATACATATTCAAGATGGCGCAACTCAAAATCGGCCTCTCGGGAATTTTTGAGGTCTCTGATCACGATTTTTTTTGTCTAAATCAATATTCAAAATAACGGCTTGAATCTGGCGGGCATTTTTCCCATTTACGATCAGACTCCACTCAAAATAAATGTCACGGGAATTTTTTAGGTCACTGATGTCGATTTCTTTGTCAAAATTAATTGGTGGTTCCAACATGTCGGATCTTTTTGCTATTTATGGTCAGAATCCACTCAAAATTGTTGTCTCGTGAATTTTGGAGTAGCTAATAACGAATTTTTTGTCGAAATGAATATTCAAAATGACGGATTCAATATGGCGATTATTCTTGACTTTCATGGTGAGAATCAACTAAAAATCGGCGTTTCGAGAATTTTGGAATCGCCGATTACGATTTTTTTGTCAAAATCAATATTCAACATATGTAAGTCGGCTCTTCAGTATTTTTCCTTCATCACGATAGCACAGTGGTAATGTTCAGAATTCATAGTCGAGGTCCTGGGTTAAAACCCTGCCGACATCCCACATTTTGGTCGATTTATTTTTTTTATTATTGTATTTTTATTATTTTATTTTTATTATTTATGCTGCATACCTTGATTTTTATATTAAATATACCGACCCAGGGAAGCGTCCTATCTTATAGAATGTTACACATTTTATAATTCTACTTGTTTAACATATTATATGATACATTATTTTACTGCTGATATATGTGAGTAAAGGAAACCTTTGAAACCAAAATCTGTAGAACGGAAGGCCATTTATGCCAGTGATGGAAAAATACACGATTGAAATTTCTATTTTGCCCAGAAACAGCCAATGCTTTTAGCTGCCAATCTTTCCATTAAAATGCGTACTAGTTATTCCAAATGCTCAGTCTGACTTTTGTGTTACTTGAACACCAACTAACGAAACTCTATTCCTGAGAGTTTAGAGAATTTAAATAATTTATAAGAAATACTACTATATTGTTAAAATAGTCTCAAACCTTCAAAGCTCTCGAAATTGTTTTTAGAATCAATAATATGGTTTGGGGTAGGTACTTGTGCCGAGAAATAATATGAATTCCTTTCACGTAAAACAAAGCTCTTTTCTTTGTTTAATTTCAGGTTTAATTCCAGTTGTTTGAACAGCAAGGCATAGTTAAACAAATTACAACTTTAATTGTGGAAAAAGAATCAATTGTAACATAGGAGTTTAGCTTATGTAAAGCTCCCATTAATATTTGCTTTCTCTCATTAATATTTGCTCTCCCTTATTGGTACACATAAAAAACTTGCCTTCCTTCTCACTTTCTATTAGATGAAATATATTTTGGATATACATAACAAGTTTAAACTCTTTTGTTGGAAATTTTTTTTTGTTGGAAATGGGTGTGGCTTCTGAAAACTCGTTCCATTAGCCGCAGAAATGTTTTTACCATTTGGTTGTTTAATCACAAATAATCAAGTCAATCTCAAAATTGTAATAGAAGTGTCCACAAAAAAAAAATAATATACATTAAAAGTAGTGATGAACGAAGCTTTTGACCCAATAATAGCAATATTAAAACCGTGCCTGAAAAAAAGTCAATCCGAACCACAACAGCGTCTGTAGAAAGTGCTTGCTTTATTTGAATCGGATAAACGCGTTGTCAGTGGTTCGACGTCACATGCTTGCTAGGTTTGCAGGCGCGATGGATCAACCGTACTCCGTACTGTACATTAGAACGAAGTCTGCATATTATTGACAGTATTATCTAGTAGTGTTTTTATTATTTAGGACGTCAAATATAGTTTGTTTATTGCTCGTTGTCAAAAAATATGGAGGAGGGTTCCTGAAAGGAGATTCACATAATTTGCCGAACGTAGACGTGATTAAGGTATCCGATTTTCTCGCGTCAAATACCGACTTCAACCAGCACCAATCCAGTAGTGTGAAAGCTAGTCGGCATAATAACTATCGGCATAAATAACCGGCCGTCCTAGCTGATAATAGTCACTAACCTAACCCTACTATAACATCCAGTCTGACGTATACAGCTGGCATGTGATGTCATCCGCCTAGTCTCGCTCGCGGGAGCATTTTCCTAGCCTCGCTGCGTTGGGGTAATTGCTATTACGAATAACGCAGAAAATAAATAACTATTATTTTTTTTACTTTATAGGGGTTTATAATATACATAGATCTATCATTTTCAGTTGAAAGCAAAATTCTGTGGACAGATCTATTATATCATGAAAGGAAAAAAAAAGAAAAACAGGAGTAATCACACAATGGTACAGTGTAACCGTGTTACTGATTTTTTAAATTAAAGTAAATAATTTTAATAAATTAGGTAAATAATAATTTTTTTTTAAATTTTCTAAATTAGGTAAATAATAAATTATTTAACGAGTCTAAACATACACCTATACCTATACATATATACCTATACACATCTATATATACATATATAGGTACACATATATACCTACATACATACACATATACATACACATATACATATTCGTTTCAATTTTTTTTTGGGTTATCAAACAGGGACTCTTTGCATATGAATCCATTCCATTGATTGGGGCAATATATTTGTGTCGTATATTTATTTATTTTTATTTTTTTATTCACAATATTATATCTACAGGTGAACCCAATTGATACAATCCAAAAGTGAGAAAAATACAAAACATATAAACTACAAGTGGTGATATAAAAAGGAAAAAAGAAAAAAAAAAGTATAAAGAAACAGAAACCATGAATAGGAACAAAAATAAACTAAGTGTATAAATCTACACGAAAAGATACACTAATATATAATAATAGTATAGATTAACTAAGTCCATTGCATATTACTCCTAATTAAATGCATTAATTGTGTCCAAGAACCTGTAAAAATATCATAATCATATGGAAGATTATTAATACAGTTAACAGTATTATTTATGGGACTATGAAAACCATAATTTGTACGATGGTAAGTAGCATGTAAAATAGTTGTTAGTCTTCTACCATAATTAGGAATACGTAAAGAAAGTAAAGATATCAATTCACTACAATCTACTTTCCCATTAAACAATTTGTGAGCAAATTTAATATAATTACATGTTCCTCTATATCGTAAGGATTTAAATCCAAGTAGAGCAAGCCTTTCATTGTAATTATAGTTATTTTTATTTATGTTAAGTTTAAACAGAATATAATTACAAATTTTTCGCTGTATTGTCTCAAGACGATTAATATGTACTTCATAGTAGGGACTCCAAATTGTACAACAATATTCTAATGACTAGGGAATTATACAATAAAATAATGGAATGTATGTCAGTAAACTCACTGGTTTGCCTTTTGATAAAACTGCTCATAGAGAGACATTTCTTTATTATATCTTCAATGTGAAGGTCAAAACGCAGCATGTAATCTAACTTAATGCCCAGATCAGTAATATAATTAATCCTTTCCAATATTAAGTTATTAATAGAGTAATCACATTCAATTTTGTTTTTCTTACGAGAAAATGTAATAACTTTACATTTCGAATAATTCAGTTCCATGTTATTCAGTGAGCACCATAACATCAAGGAGTTCAGATCGGTCTGTATTTTACAACAATCATCACTACTATTTACGTTCAAAAAATTTTTTTAAATCGTCTGCAAATAATAAAAATTTACTGTTGTTTATGCTGGCTGAAATATCATTTATAAATAACAAGAATAAAATTGGACCCAAGTGAATACCTTGAGGCACTCCTGATGCACCTTAATTTTATTTGATGCAAAACCATTAATTTTAATAATTTGAGTTCTTCCATATAAATATGATTTAAGCCACAGCAATAAATTACCTATAATACCATAAGATGCGAATTTAGTTAAGAGAAGGCGGTGGTCAACCCGATCGAAAGCTATCCGGAAATCGGTATATATTGCATCTACTTGGCCGCCAAGTTCAATGTGATTTATTAAGTAATTCGTGTATAAAAATAAATTAGCCTCAGTACTGCGTCCAGGATAAAAAACATGTTGTTCAGGTATAAAGACATTTTTGTAATTTTGCAGTATATGCTCCGCTACAATAGACTCAAAAACAAATGTTGATTTCCATAACTGTGGAAAACAACCACTATTTATAGACATCTGGAAAATTATAAATATAGGAAAAGCTAAAGAGGGACTGCATAATTTTATGAAATAAGGAGGGATACCATCAGGACCAGCATTAAACGTCTCTTTTAAATTTAAAAGTTTTCGAAAAACTACATCCGGACTTAACTCAATAGTGTATGATAGTGTATTACAATTATCAAAACAGACACTACGAGGTATGTAGTTGTTATTATCATATTTAGTATAAACAGAAGAAAAAATTCAGCGAATTAGTTATATATATATCGATGCCATTATCCAGGTTTTTGTTGTTGTAAGACATAGTGTTTGGTATTTGATTTACGCTTTGTATTGATAAATTTCCAGAAAAGTTTTGAATTATTTTTAATATTTCTTTGCGAATAACTAATAGATCTGTCATAATCTTGATTAATCAGACTTTTGGTGAGTAATCGTAACTCTTTATATTTATTTAAAAAATATTTAATTTATTATATTTATTGTAAATTATGTTCTTCTGCCTAATTACTTTTTTGGTGTTCACTGAATACCATATAGGAAAATTGCCACGAATTATGTAGTAAGTTGGTATGAATTGATCAAAGGCGGCATATATCGTATTATTAAATAAAAATACAGATTGTTCTACATCAATATTCCTTAATATATTTTCCCAATCCACCGAAATATATTGTTTAATTCGCCTAAAATACATCAACATGCGCAGATATATATCAGCATAATTGGACGCCGTTATGCAAAAAGGAACCATGCGACAAAATTACGAAATTAATATTAAGGCATTGAAAGAGGTAGGTAAACTATTGTTTGCAGAAAAGATCCATGTGAAAATTACAGTATAACCTTAGGAAATAGGCCAAAAGAACCATTTGTATACTCGAAAGCATCTTAAACTATTTTTCAAAAGGGAACCAAGTGCATAGACGCTTACCAGTATCTCATCATAGCATAGTTTAGCATAGCTTATCAGTATATCAGTGCCTTCTACGGGATGAAAGTGTGAACTTCTTGTTTGTTTTCGTTTATAAAAGTGGTGTAAAATGATTTCATGGCGTAATAAACAACTAGTGAATATGTGTAATACTACAGTTATTACAGAAAACAAAGGTAAGAAACTAAATTTGACTATTAAACATGAATAATTTAATAATATCTATTTTTTAGAAAATCTGAGAGAAACAACAGGAGATATTTCAAATATCTCTTCAGAACCACCAACCTTGAATCCTGAGATTGCGAAGTTGCTACAGAATCTATCGGATGATTCGGTCAAAGATCCGGATTTTATTATGGATAGCGATGTTTCTTCTCCTATAAGGCGAAAGGTATGTCTTGATATATTTGCTCGCACCTGTTTTTCTCTAATTTTTTTCTAGGATGATTCAAATGACGAAAGAAATTCTAGGATGAAATTTTGTACGATGATGCTGAACAAAAAACATATGCAGCACTAATACCAGTACCCTTGGAAACTTCTATAGGATACGATTCAAGTAATGTTAAACAAAAAAAATATAGAGGAAGACCAAAAAAGGGCAGAAAAAGAAAATTTGACGGTCGAGGGAAGAAAGAAAAACTAACATAAATAAGCGTAACGAATGGGTGAATAAAAGCAACGAATAAAAAAGCAACGAATTGCTTCTAAGGAGTGTACCTTTTGATTGCCAGTGTACTTTATCATACACAACAAAAATATCCGAAGAACAATGCAGAAATGAGTTTAACAGAAACAGAATATTCATTTTTACCAGTAGATATGACTCTCACGAAAATGTACGAACTCTACTTAGACGGACGAAATAAGGTAAATGTAGTTAGTTTCTCAACATACAAAAAAATAAACTGCTGTTCAAAATTATCGCACCACGTTAATATTTGCTAAAATTTGAGGTCTCATAACTTTTTTACTTTTAGTCCAATTTTGATAATTTTTTTAGAATATTGTAGATAAAACGACTAGTTTCAACTTGCCTATCCAGTCTTTTGTTAACTGAGGACGGTTTAGGTATTTTACAGGGCTAACTAAAAGGTTGTTATATAACCCTAATTTTAAACCACTCTGTGGAATAAATTCGTAACCAAATTCTTTAAAAATACCAATTTTTGTTAAGAACCATTCCTTTCCTACATTTTGTTTTTTGGTCCATGTCTTTAGATGCATTGGTTAAAAATTATCGCACCATACAGAAATCAATTGAAAAAACTTTCAGGGTGAGAAGAAACATTTCTTAATTAACAAGAAAACAAAGGAAAACAAAGAAATAAAATTATGTGAGCTAATCTCTAGTAGGTTGTGTTGCCACCTCTAGCTCGGATTACAGCCTGAATCCGCCGTAGCATACTTCTAATGAGGTTTTGAATGACGGGTTGAGGAATATTATCCCACTCATGAAGAGTAACCTGTTCCAGCTGTTGAAGGTTCTGTGGGGCTGGTAGACGTCGTCTCACTGCTCTTTTAATGATGTCCCATAGGTGTTCGATGGGATTTAAATCCGGGATTCGTGCTGGCCAGTTCATAACATCAATATGGACTTCATTCAAGTACTCAACACAAATTCTTGCTACATGTGGTCTTGCATTATCTTGCATGAATATGAAATCAGGACCAATAAACGGAGCATAGGGCATTACATGCTCCTGGAGAATGTTCTCTACGTAGTATTCCGCATTCATTGCCCTTGCATGAATAGGGACTAACTCCGTTCGGCCATCGAAAGAAATACCCGCCCAAAACATTTTGGAGCCACGACCAAAGGGTTCGTTTAGAACGAAATTGAAGGCAGCTTCCCTTTCCCCTTGTCTTCTATACACACGTTGCCGCCCATCACAAGATTTTAGGCTTATTCTTGTTTCATCGGAGAATAGGACTTTCCTCCAGTCATCGATAGTCCAATTTTCATGTGCTCATGCAAATCGTAATCGAGCTACCTTCTGAGCCCTGGTAAGTTCTGGTACCTTTATGGGCCTTCTACTGATCAAACCTGCCTCCCGTAGTCTTCTCCTTACAGTAAGAGCAGAAACCTGAACATTTCTAACCATATCAAGTTCACTCTTCAATTGCGAACTTGTTACTGTACGATTTCTTAAAGCATTTTGGCGGAGAAAATGGTCATCCCTAACATTCGTCGCCCTTTTTCTACCCTGCCCATGTCTCCTGGAGTGAGAACCAGTTGCCCTGTGACGTTCTAACATTCGACTTATTGTCGAATGGTTAACACCCAGAATTCGAGAGACATATCGCATACTTCTACCCTCTTCAACCAAAGTTTGCGCTCTTACACATTCCAATGCTGTCAAATGTCTCACACGATTCATTATTTTAAATTGCTGAATATTCCTCAACACCGTATTGTTTTTAAAAATGTGTCAAAATGAGATTGCATACACCCAATCATTGTTTTTTGGTTGACATACCCCGCCTACGTTTTACATATCACTTGTAACAGCAGAGTAAATTAACAGTGAACTGTTGGTGACAAATTCATTTTGCTCTTAAAAATGAACCAATGTATCTAAAGACATGGACCAAAAGCCAAAATGTAGGAAAGGAATGGTTCTTAACAAAAATTGGTATTTTTAAATAATTTTGTTACGAAATCCACCGAGTGTTTTAAAATTAGGGTTATATAACAACCTTTTAGTTAGCCCTGTATAATACCTAAACCGTCCTCAGTTAACAAAAGACTGGATATGCAAGTTTAAATTAGTCGTTTTATCTACAGTATTCTAAAAAAAATATCAAAATTGGACCAAAAGTAAAAAAGTTATGAGACCTCAAATTTTAGCAAATATTAACGTGGTGCGATAATTTTGAACAGCAGTGTATTTTACGAGAATTTTAATTTAAAATTTAAAACTTAAAGAAGGGAATAAATGGAGAAGAGATAAATTGGTTAAAGACAAGGGAGATAACTATACTAAGAGAAAAGCCGTTTTCCCTTTTTATGAAGTGAGACGAATGAAAATTCCATATCAGTAGAAGTTGATATTTCAAAGAAAATCTGTGGTCGTCCTAAAAGTGGTTTATATAAAACAGACCTTAACATACTCTGGCCTGAAGGAAAATATATTTCGAACGAAAAACTCACGGATATAAAATCTATATGGCACCTCATTCCCAAAGATTGTAGGACTTTCTATTCATTACTTTTTGTAGATGACCATATTGAAGATGATATAGATGGATTTGGAGGTGTCCCTGATTATATAAATATAGATAATAAATATTTGAATTCCTATTTTTTTTTGTTTCTCTTAATTTTGTAACCACCGAAATTATAAAACTCAAAAAGGAACCATGCACCATTTTTCAAAAATAAAATAAAAAATATACTAATTTTAATTAAATTTTTGAGGACAAATTTAAATGAGTTTTAACGCAAGATAAAGCACAAATCTGCATCTATAATTCCATGCCGATTTAATTATAGTTATTTGTACACTTTTAACCTTCGTATCTCAAAACTTAGTTTTTGGCGTTGGTTCCTTATTGCATAACGGCGTCCAATTATGATTATATGATTTATTTCAAGGTTATTAATTTGCAACAACTCACCTGTAAAAAAGTATCTACTAAATAATAAATAATTATATCTAAATAACTCTCAGGTAATTAAGTTTAAAACAAGTTTTAAAAGACTTAACAGAGCCGAACTTTATAACTACCTCATACGTATCTTGGAGGTATTACAAGTTTCGAAATACTGTATCACTTTAGCAGATGATCGGCAGTAAATGGCGTCTTAGAATCCCCCTCGATCAATACCGCTATAATTTTTTTAAATAAAAGTGCATTTACGTGGAAAATATTATTAAGACTCCTTGTTGAATTTAATTTTAGAATCTGTAACGGTAGCAATGCCTTCTCCGACACGCGAGCACTCGACACGTTGAAAGGGATCTGCAATGACTGAAGTGGAATTGTACTTGACCTCCCGGGAATCGGCAGCAGGAACTTGAATAGCACCTACTCTCCGATACTTCTAAGGATTTAATTTGTTTCTTCCCTTTTATTAATAGAGCTAACGCAATAAAATATTTCCAATTAGTTTTCCTTGGGAATAAAGGATAACGCACACTAGTTTTCATTATAGACAGAAATATGTATAACAATAAAATCTCTGTCACCCTACTAAACCTAGCAACTGAATGCAGCGCTCAGCGATTATGCTCAGGTATTATTCACGTAAATGCGCTCAGGTATTATTCACGTGACGCTAACTGGCGTCACGTGAATAATACCTGGACCCATTTAAATTAGACGCCGCGCCAGATAATGCAATTGCCACATTTTCTAAAAAAGTAAAAGAGCAGACGACACACTAACATATGGTTCGAACCAGGCTAATTTGATCGTGCTCGAGCAGAATAAGATATCAATAGCCTGAACGCTACGTTCTGGTGAATGCAAGTTATTGGGTAAAGGAATTATTATAATAATAATAAATGGTCTTTATTAAAAATTGTATACCAATACAAATTTTATAAAAAGGGCGAAGTCTACCGCTAGGCTACTCAACTCAACATTTACATATTTAAATATAAATTTAGAAATTACGTATTTAAATATAACCTCAAATCCTGAATTTATGACACAAAAGAAAAATAATAGACAACATAAATTCTTAGTAATTAAAAATAATTAATAACATGAACTAATAGTTAATTTATGTCAGGCATATTATAGCCTACTGTTATTGAGGAGCATTAATGCATGAACTGAGGAAAATAAAAATCAATAAAATATACACAAATCAATAATAATATTAAGAATAGTAATTTAACTTCAACTAAGATAAAGCAGATATAATGCTAAAACATACACTAGAAAATATGTACCGGGTAAGTCTCTTAAGATTGACAACCCCCTTATCTCACTTATCCTTTGCCGATTTAATTCATTCAATAAAGGAGTAGACACGGTTTTTGATGAATTTTTATAATCTGAAAACAGATATTAAAAATCTTGTAAAATATACAGGGTGGAAAATAAAACATGATTTTTTTAAATGGAACACCCCGTATATTTTTAGACCAAAATTACACCTTGTCCTTAAATGTCCTTAATTTTCTGAATCCAAAAATGTGTAATTGTTATATAATCACTCCACCTGTTCGTGAGATATTACTAAAAACTTATCACATTACGGGTGTCAATTATAAAATAAGAACATCAAGATACCTCTGGAAACAATGCATATTTGCATTGTTTATTTGTTGATAGATGTCATCCAGTTTTTTGTGAGATAGTAGTTCACTCTCTTAGATATTAGCGTAAAAAATACGTAGTGTTCGTAAAGAAGCAAGTTATTTTGAAAATGGTATATTCATTGGAAGAGCGAAAAGAGTTACTTGAAATTTATATTCAGTGCAACAAGAATAAGTCTCTTGCTCGGAGGGAGTATGTTAGGTTATTTCGAGAAAGGCTACCTCCTTCCAAAAATAGTTTTAAAAACATTTATGCAAAGTTTAGGAATACCGAATCTCTGAGAGACAAGAAAAGGGAAAGGCGAAGAACAAAAACAGGAGAAGATATAGAACTCAACGCGTTATTATATTTTGCTGAAAATCCATCCAAATCATCCTATGCCGCAGCAATAGAATTGGATATATCACAAAGAAGTGTGATAAAAATATTACATCGTCATAATTTTAAACCATATAGTATTTTGCCCGTTCAATATTTAGACAACAACAACCTTCAAGATAGGTTAACCTTCTGCAGAGACATACTTGATAGAATAGAGGAAGATGATGAGTTTCTAAGTCATGTCTTTTGGACTGACGAAAGCAGTTTTTCTACTGCGGGAATTTTTAACAGAAAAAATGCACATTACTAGGCAGCGGAAAATACACATATTGTAAAAAAAATTAAAATACAAGGATACCAAACTGTAAACGTGTGGTGTGGCATCCACAAGGATGCTATTGTAGGTCCTGTATTTATAAATGGGCCCTTAAATGCACAACGTTATGTGGATATTCTTCAACATCCAGTTGAAAATTATTTAGATAATATTAATTTAGTGGACAACAGATCTGTTATTTGGCAGCAGAATGGAGCACCACCACACTCTGCAAGGAACATCACCGAATACCTAAACAGAAAATATCCTATTTGGATAGGAAGGCACGGTGTTATACATTGGCCCGCTAAAAGTCCGGACTTAACACCTGGATTTTTTTCTCTGGGGTACGATAAAACAATATATATACGAAACTGGGGTTTTAATAATATGAATGAGTTAAAAGAATGCATACGTGTAAAAATTGAGGAATTAAACCAAAATGGTGATATATTTCAAAGGGTGAGAAGCAATTTTATAAAGCGATGCCAAATGTGTATTCAGAATGGTGGTGGTTACGTGGAAAATATTTAATTACGTTACGTGCAAATAAATAAAATTGTGTTACTCTATTGTGTTACTGTATTAATATTGACTTTTATTTGTTTTTATTAGGCTTATGTTGTTTATTGTTATTACTCGTTACTGTTATTGTCACCTATATATTATTTATTTATTATCTCAATAAATGGCATTGTTTCCAGAGGTCTCTGATATGTTTTGTGTTTTATAATTGACACCCGTAATGTGATAAGTTTTTAGTAATATCTCACGAACAGGTGGAGTGATTATATAACAATTACATATTTTTTTATTCAGAAAATTAAGGACATTATTTTGGTATAAAAATATACGGGGTATTCCATTTAAAAAAATCATGTTTTATTTTCCACCCTGTATATCTTACGAGATTTTAAATATCCGTGCTCAGATTATAAAAATTCATCAAAAACCGCGTCCACTCCTTTTTTTAATGAGTTAAATCGGCAAAGGATAAGTGAGATAAGGGGGGGTGTCAATCTTAAGAGACTTACCCTGTATATATATATATATATATATATATATATATATATATATATATATATATATATATATATATATATATATATATATATATATATATATATATATATATACAGACATACACATATTTATACGTAGACATACATGCACACATACATATACATGGATATATGTATAATTGAAAGATAATACAAAATGTAATACAAAATAGATAATATCAAGTAATTTACTGTAATGAAAGAAAACATGAACAAAGAAAACATAACAATTCACTTTCTTAGGAAATTTATTTACAGGGAGGTTTTTAAGTTGATCGTCAAGAGAATTGTACAATATTATTGCATTATATATAAAAGATCGTCGAAACATGGATGACCGATATCGAGGAAGAGCTAATTTCATAGTAAACCGCAGATTTTTTGTGGGTATTATGTCTAAAGATAAATTTGTCGCGAAGGTAAGGAGGAGAGGATGTATTCTAAATTTTGTGAGTAAAGACTGCTAGGTTATATTTGTAAAGACTTTATTTTTAGCCAGTTTAGAGTATTAATTTTAAGAGAAACATGATCAAGTCTGAAAATAAATCTACAACAGCTATTTTGTATTTTTTGTAACCGGTTTCCAGTGTTTTATGTATCTAGATATGAAAAATAAATAATATTGCAGTAATTTAATAAAGGCAATACGAGAGAATCACACAATTTTTTTCTAAGTTTGAAATTCAAAATGGAAACATTATTATATAATAATTTTAAAGCTATGTAACATTTTTTTAAAATTAAAGAGACATGTTCTTTGAAACGCATATTATTTTCAAAAATCAAACCAAGGTTTTTGGATTTAGTAACAAGAGTTTATCATCTAAGGTTAGTTTAAGGTTTAATTTTACTTGACTTTTTACTCTATACTAGTATACAAATGACGACATTTATAAGGATTAATCTTTAAATTGTTGTTTTTCGAATAATTCAGAAGTGACTGTAAATCAGAATTAATTTTTTTGCAAGCTAAATCAATATCACGAGGATGAAATGAGTGTGATAACTGTGTATCGTCCGCACATAACTCAATTTTAGTATGACACAGGAAATAATGTCAGCTGTATAAATTAGGAATAATATTGGTCCTAAAACTGACCCTTGGGGTACGCCCGAAGAGATAGGTAGAACATGAGATATGTTACCGTTCAAGCTAACAACCTGTTTGCGGCAGCTTAGATATGACTTAAAGAATTTGACTGAATTGGTGCCAAAACCATAGTACTCGAGTTTGGCGCCCAGTAAAGCGTGATCTAGAGTGTCAAACGCTTTAGAAAAATCCAAGAGGATAAGCGTGGCAGAATTACCGATGTCTAGATCAGTGAGAATATCGTCGGTAATATTTGCAAGAGCAGTGGCTGTACCATATCCTTTACGGAAACCGGATTGATGTTGTGATACAATATTATTGCCTATTACATAATCGTAAATTTGTGTTTGGACTACCTTTTCTAGAACTTTGGATAAAGCGGGAGGTTTAATTATTGATAACTTCCATTTGTTTGGAAAATGGCCAATCTCTAAGCAGCAATTTATAATATGGGTTACATGATTACAAATAACTGGTGAGCAATATTTTAGCATACGTGCAGATACCCCGTCACACCCAGTCGCATTGGATTTAAATTCTATACTTATAGAAAAAATATAATTTTCAAGAAAACTTTTGGAAGATTGGAGACAAAGGTAATCTCAGCACGTGGACATACGACCAGGGAGGGTGGTAATGATTGAGGGAAAAGACAGTATTTAATGCTTTGAGGAGCGATTATAAATGTTTTTGCTGATTTTGCTAAAATAATCAGTTTTTGGGGATCGGTCAAGCGGGTCTAAAAAACACTAGTGGGAGGGGAACCTGAAATTTCAAAGATATTTTTGCGATAGGAGAGATTTTTGTCTATAAGGGCAGACTTAAAGTTAGTTCCTGACAAGACAACATCCTGGTATGGCAAATTATTTAACTCATTTGGGTATAAAAATGCACAAGCTCAGTGACAAAGGTTCAAGCAAAATGTTCAAACGCACGCTCAGTGGTAAAAGTCAACTTTCTGTCGTCAATTGGTAAAAGAATCTATAATAAATCATCTAAAAATATTATTACTTATAGACGTATCGTTTTTTCAATCAACTGATTAGTTATCAAAGCTCCACTAATTCAATCGTGACAGAAACTTCCTCGTTTTATTTATTTAAGATTATTTCCAGTAGCCACCTAATTATCCGAAACTTTTTCCATAAAACTTTCACTGATAAATAATTCGCTAACGACGCACTTCATTATGCTTCGCAAAGTAGAAATCTTTCACTAAATCATTTTTAATGTGCTCTGTGTATAGAGGTTCCGTATAAAACTATTTTACCAAAGCTTATTGTTACAGCCTTAATCTATTTCGTAAAGGATTTTTAATATTAACTGAACAGGAGAACCTCTCTAAGTATTCCCTAAAGGCATTACTATGTACAAATTCCCTATATGCGATAAACAAGAAATAATGGTATAGTGTATTAATAGTATATTAAGCTATGTTGTAAAAATCCTAGAGATGTGTGAACAACTTTAAGTAAATCTGTATATCGAAAACAAAGTAAACGATTCCAGTACATTCCTGCTTTTAAAATGTTTCACTAATTACTCCTTATAGCTAGTAATAGTAAATCATTGTGGCATTTTCTCCCGCACCAGAAATATTTGTTCTTATTGTATCGAACACGAGGAACAAGAATATGGCCAAAAGAAATTTCTCTCCTATACGATTTGCAGAGGGCTTTGGTGGAGGACAAACGGATTTGCTATCCGTTTGTGAAAACATTTGTCAAAAATATAATTCATAGCTCATATATTATTGCGTTAATAATATTACTAGTTGCCATCTACACATGCAAATATAGCAGAATAAGATTAGCCATTATCTCTCCATCAAGTGCGTATCTTTCACCGTCAAAACCGGGACGAACATTCGGCAGTATCGCAAACATTCTTCCATGAAAACGAAAGTCCATCTCAAGAATCTCCATAAAATGTCACTTATTGACACTGCAGGACTGCCATATGAAACTGTGTTTCTCGAAGGTGTGTTTGAAATGATAACAACACATATTGATGTGACCGATGGTTTAGCAAACGGTACAGTGGGAAAACTAGTGCATATTGATTGTGATGATACAGATGAAGTCACGATCGCATGGTTAGATCTTCCGGATTCATCGAAAGTTTGTGAAAAAATTAGGAAAAAAGTTGGAGGGTATGTCAACGCTCAAATCAAATTAGTAAAACAGCTGTACCAATCTGTAGAAGAGTAGCTACAATACACCTCAATAATAACAAAACAATCCAAAAAGCGGAGTGCAATTTTGATATAATTTATAAACTATCGTGACAGAATCGGAATTAACCAGAATATAATATTACTTATGCATATCCTGCTTGATATATCTGAATTGGGCTTTCGACTGTGATCCAAATGGATGATGATATTTTTGCGAAGGATGCGTCCTTGCCACTACTTCACTTTATTCGTGAGAAATTCGGTTTAGATATGAATAACAACCGGAACATTGCCACGGCTAAATCAGGAACAACGATTGATGCTATATTCTCGAGAAATCTACACCATTTAGAATCATGAACATATGTGGCACACTTCAGTCGTTGGTATTTTGCCTATACTATGGCGTCTATTCCTTCCGAAATACTTTAGCCGGTTCTGTTTTTATGTCAAAAATTTGTAGCTTGTTCTAGAATCTCCGATGTTATGGGTTTTTATCTGCTACTTATGGTTCAGGATGTTGAAGGAATTATTGCGGGTGTATTAGTTCTATTGTTAGTTGTTAACATTACAAAAGCGGGGCTGTAAAAGCGTTGGTACAATTTTCTTAAATCTAGGTTAGTATGTGGGTCTTTTATTGCTATTTTATTATTATCAGTCTCATGCCTCTTTTATTAGCTATTATTATTTTTTTAAGAGCTCTTTATTTTTCACATTTGTTGTTCATTTCTTATTTTATTTTTGTATTTTTATGTTTTATTTTATTTTAGTTGTTATATTTTTCTGTACCTTTTTTAGTTTTTTCAATATCAGTGAAGTTAGTAGGTATTTAGTAAATACGGGTTGGGACGCGTGGTTATGGGGTGTAGATGTAGTTGATTGAGGGATACTTGGGCGGGTTTATAAATCTGGGTGTTAATGCAGTGTGAATTGTTCTGTTTGTATGTAGGTTAAGCCTGTTTTAAAATGATGGTATTATAATATTTTCTATGTAGGTGTCTAAAATCGTCATGCCGGTGTTTTGGTGAAGTGTTGTGTTTCTGGTTGCTGTACTCAACCAAGTGCCTGTAGCTAATCTCAGGGCTTTATTCTGTCTGATTTGCATTTCTTTCTTTTGCGTTTTGGTGGTCCAAGGGTACCACATTGGGGCGGCGTATGCCATTAATGCGCGTATGTATGATTTATATATTGTTATTGCCGTTTTGGTGTCTGATTGCATCATTATGCTGCCTACTTTTCTTTGTCTTTTTTGTTTTGCTAATCATTTCCTTGATATGCTTTCCGAACTTATAATATCTGTCAATGTTGATCCCTAAATACTTTAATACTGCTATGTTTTTATTGTTTATACAAATTTTCAATTTCGTGGCTCTTTCTTCCTAGTGAAGACGACTATTTGTGTTTTGGTCTCGTTAATTTTTAAACACCATTTGTTGTTAAATGCAGCGATTTGGTTTGTATGCTGTTGCATTAGTCTTTGTAATAGAGATAGGCTCGTTGTCTTAGCTAATGTGGCTGTATCGTCCGCGTATAATGCAACAGTAGTCCTATGGGTGTGGGATATCGTGGGTATATAAGAAAGAGTTGGTCCTAGTGATGAGCCTTGTGGTACGCCAGGCCAGATATCACTGGGCGGGGTGTGGATACACTCTGTTTGACTGCCACTACGAATTTGGGGTTGGAAATATATGTTACCATAAAGCCAATATGTACAATACCCCTATCTCCCTCCCTCCCCCACCCTCTGTCTATCTCTCTCTCTATCTCACTCTCAACGAATCGGTAAAGAAGTATTCACTTCTATCACGTGTACTGTGCTGGACACGGATTAGTTTTGATTATCCTGTTTTGGTTATTCCAAATATTGTCGGTGCGCAATAAGGACAAACATGAGGTGTCGTGCACGAACATACACATCACCGTTTCTTAAGGATAAATCATAGCATTCTCCAGGCAGCAGTAAGAGTAAGGAATGAGGTAGGGATGGCAGTGATTGATCGTGTTTATTTAGGTTGAAAGGTATTGTATATCTGTATGGTGTGATAACGAAATTGCCGAGGGTGAAGGAACTTATAATTCTGGCTTACCCACGAATTTCAGGAAATATTTCAAGTTAGAGCGAGCGACTAAACGGGGATGCTCGAACTGGAAGCCTGCCACTGGCACTTCGTAATTTAAAGGAAGTGCGGAGGTCAGTTTGCTGTAAATGCTTTCTCCTGATTTGAGAATAGAATGAGGAATGGGGACCCGAAGCAGGTTTCAGTTGATGGTGAAAATGTGGGGTGATAAATTGGTATATATTTTTCATTGTCGTATTAATCGTCGGGCTGTTCCGACAAAATATATAAATATGTCGATACATGATACATGAACTTCTTTCATAGCATCAAAAATTGAGCTATTTATGGCAATTTCTGATTTATTCTATGAATTTCCTAAATGGTAGAAAATAGAAACGAGAGGACCAAAGAGACACGACGAATTAGAGGCACATGAAGGGTATATTCGATATACGATATATACATACATATATATTGAGATAAACGAAAATACAGAACTTAAATCAGTAATCAAATTCAGTAAATACATCAAATTATAAATTAAATTAAATCAGTGATCAATAACTTTCGCACAGACTATAGTATAAGCGCAAGCACACACGCATCGCTGATCAACGTAAATACTATAGCGGAACGCCAACTAGCTATGCCCCTGATTGGTCAGAACGTAATATCATTATATTATTACTAAATTATTTATCGCACAAAAATCTCTTTCAAGCATAATTGTAATAGACAAGTCCCAATAATAATTATGGAATATCAATCGTTAATAAACTATGTCTAGATTAAAAGATTAATGCGAAAGATCAGTACAAAAATGGGGTTCGAGAGTTTATAGCCGCGAACCAAAATGCAATGTAGAGATAACGCCCAATACATAAATTGAAGTTACGCAACAAAAAGTGAATCTGTATAGAATTGTGTAGAATTCGAAATTAGATAAAGTGAAGATCAAATTGTATGAGTTTTACGTAAAATTAAATAAATTAAATAATAGGCAACAATCTGATTGGCCAGATTATATCATAACAACAAGAAAGAAGGATGGTTACCAGGAAATGCAAATGTTTTTCCATACGGAATATCCGCAGTAACAAATAACAATAGAGAAGAGTACAGCTAAGGCGTTCGATGAGGCTGTTAGCCACGCTCCTAATTTTTATCAAAATTTGTTAGAAATTAATAGTTAAACTAAAGGAAAACTATTTCAAATTCTACTAAATAAGTAAGAACACCAGTGGAAAAGCTCTACAAGCAGAAATAACTGCAAATTAAGTGTTTCGTCGTAATTATCAAGTAAGAAGTATGGAGGCTTGATAGCGTCCCCAGCCACAGAAGAGTTTTGTGATCCATATAAAAGATCTAGGTTCCATTAGCCTCATACTGTAAATTGTAGAATCACTTCATATAATAATAATATAACTAACTGTATATACTTAAACTTATTAACAAATTTTAAATAAAATGTCATGGTTCTTTATTTATGAATCGTATTGTTATTTATAAAGTTTATATATCTAGAAATAAATGAGGAATTTCTACGACAATATAACCTACTCATTAAATTATATTTCTGGTTCAGAAGTTTGATTATGAAGCCGAACTCTGGTGGGCAACGTCAAGGGTTCAGTATATCACTCAATCAAATATATTTGTATTTTTTGCAAAGGCCATTTCAATTATTTTATAGAGAGACTTTTATAGGGAGACATTTTGCTGGTTGGCTTTTTCTTGCATATTTTTAAGGATTTTCGGCTTTGTACAATCTTATAATCTTATGAAATCTACAATCGGACTTATCAAGCAAAATTTAAAAATATATTGGGTTGTAAACTTTGCCGAACTGGAAATAAATGAAAGTTGTAGGTAATTAATTCAGTAAAGTTTACATAAAACGACTTGAAAATTGATAATTCTTCATACGCAGAGTTAATATTTAATCGGTACGTATTTTTTACAAACTTTTATTTAACTTGCTATGTACTGTTTGTAACATCGAAATATGAGACATACAAAATTCTCAAAGGATACCCACAAATGCCGCAATGGGAAATCGGGGTAGTATAACTTTTCTTACAGCAAGCTAAAATCGTTACTATAAATGCGCTTTCATTCAACAAATTGTTATGTTTTGATAGAATACTAACAAAACACAAAACAAAATAGTACACTAAATTAAAGAATAACTGTATTACTTCTATTGAAAGAATTAATTGTTCACCCCACTTTACCACAACACGTTCGATGGTATTAAGCAATTTAGGCCGTAATATTTGAATGGGAAACATTCTTATTCTGCATCACATTCACCATCCAATTGTTTTATTATATGACGAAAGGTATATAGTGTGATCAATATTTTTCTATACTACATGATAATGTCATAATGTGATGGGCGATGTACATAAAATCATTTGTTTTTCCTTAAATTCCTGGAAGTTGGTTATACTTGACAACGCTGTTAAAAATGCGGTAGCACGTGTGAAGAGATCGATATAATAAGAGTTTTTTGCTAGGGTTTTTATGTCTTGTACTTCGATGTTACAAACTATATGTATGTAACTATGTAACTATGTAACTATGTAACTATGTAAATATGTAACTATGTAACTATGTAACTATGTAACTATGTAACTATGTAACTATGTAACTATGTAACTATGTAACTATGTAACTATGTAACTATGTAACTATGTAACTACGTAACTACTTAACTACGTAACTATGTAACTATGTAACTATGTAACTATGTAACTATGTAACTTTGTAAATATGTAACTATGTAACTATGTAACTATGTAACTATGTAACTATGTAACTAATAACACAAATAACATAAACACATTTTCCTATAGACAAAAGATAATATAAATTAACAAACAGAAATACTAAGTAAAAACCATTTACAATTTTAATTTTTTAATCAAAGTCACATTGCAGGTGAACAAATCAAATTTATTTTGTAAAAAATTATAATTATGACACATTTGTTGCAGCGGCGAAAACTTCATTACGTTGATACGAGGCGTGGGGAGATAAAATGTAACAGATTGTCGTGCAGATATACGAGGAACAAAAAAAATTTTGTTGAGCGAGTATATTTTCACAATCAATATCATTTGTTATTAGTTTTCTGAGGAAAACTAACTAATGAATAATGCGGCGATTTTCTAATGATTCAAATGAATGTCTCGAAAATAATTCCTGCTGCGAAAATCCAATCAATGGATAATTATTATCTGCCCTGTAACTAAGATATTTTAGAAAACGTCTTTGGATTCTCTCTAAGTTGTTAATATGAGTGTTGAAATGGGGACACCACGTAATGGAGGCATATTCAGCGTGAGGTCTGACAAGAACCATGTATAACAATTTGATAATATTTAAGTTTTGAAACACACGAGTATTTCGTATCACAAAACCTAGAGATCTGAAGCTTTTAGCTACTATATCATTTACATGGGCTGAAAATGATAGGTTGAGATCGAAAATTATGCCAAGGTCACGGATGGTATTGGTCCTCTGTAGAATTACTTCATCAATCAAATAATCATATTTGATAACATTGTGTCTAAGAGAAAAGGACATCACATTACATTTAGTAGGATTTAATGGAAGATTGTTTCGTGAACACCAAATATTAATTTTGTTTAATACTAATTGTAGTTTATTAATCATCAGGACTTGTAATGGTACTGTATATTTTCATATCGTCCGCATAAAGTAAGCAATTCGCCTCAATGTCATTTAAGATATCATTAATATATACATTGAAAAGTAATGGTCCTAATATGGATCCTTGAGGAACCCCTGGAGTGAGGCGATACGCTTTCATGTAAATTATGTAACGTAATAAATTGATGAGTTTAAATTAATTTAAAATTTATTTTCTTCTTTTTAGAGCTTTTCAATAAAAGCTGGTTTTTGAAAACGTTTTTACTATTAATTATTACAAGCGTTACTATGTAGTAGCATATTAATTATAGATCATATTTCTATTATGCGAAAGAGCTAAACAATTAGAACGTACAATAGAAGTTTTGTGATAACGAAGGGCAAACAAGTAGGCACTATAGATAAGCCATCATAATTTCCACGACAATCACATTTCAACAGCATACAACATGTTCCAGGGATGTAGTTAAACTACCATTATAGTTAACTGCCTAGTTTCTTTCTGCTTTAGACATATTTAGACAAGTTTCATCGACAGAAGAATATGGCGTTTTAAAATAAGCACATTTCTACTTCCTATGTTCCTGCTCTCATTATTACTCCAATAATTCACCTTAAGGAGCTGACTTAGCACTTAGAAAACTAAAAATTTGCTGAGAAACCAAAATCAATTGATTGAGAAAACGGCAGTAAACTAAATATATTTCTTGTCATGAAATTACTCATTTTAATCAGACATATTGTGCTATAATCTCAGAAAATAAATTATACAATTACCTGTATATTTATTGATAACCGCCATTACTCTTTTATAAATGATTTATGTATTTCGGAAATACTATAAACTTTATCTGGCGATTAGTTTGCGGATTACATTACATATGTTGGGTTTTATTTATAGCCTCGATATATTCAACAGACACGGTAAGTATTTATGATCAACGAGGAAATCACCGTTGATTCGCGATAAAACATTTTGTATTGTACCCTCAGGGAAAATCGGTTCAATTTATTACAGCAGTATGTTGCCGAAGGTTATGTAGGTTCTTTTTGGGTGGCCTTGTTTTAACAAAAATAACGGATGAACGGTTGCTGTATATACAAGGTGTCCCGTAATAACGTGTACAACGAAAGACTGCAGATTCCTGGACTCAAAATAGATAAAATAATGCTAATTCACTTATATCCTAAATCGCTTCGTTTGGCCGGTAGATGGCCTCAACATTCGAAAAAAAATTAAATTTGGTAAATAACTCGAATACATATTAGTCGTATTTGGTTAATTTTAGGGTGTAGACTTTTGCCCTCTATCAACACATTTTGGTGTTATACAGAGTATTTTTCAAAACTTACAACTCCTAGAAAATTGATGTATGGTGATAATCTCAATTCATAACTTTTTTCCATTTCGTGTAATAATGAAAATAAATTTGTATTTGATAGATGATACCATTTGGAAGTTTTTAGGTCTCTTATAAAATTTTGATTAAATGAGCGGTTTAGCAGGAGCAAGGAGAAGTATTTTTTAAATATATACATTATCTTGCCACCCATACTACAATACTTAACAGTGTTGGTAGGCACTGATTTTGTAGGTTGGCTATGCAGAAAAATTTTACTGCTGTCAAGTTAAAATTTGAATTTTAAATCGTCGAAGGGAATATTCTTTGTTAATAATAACAATGATAATGTTAATTATGATCTCTAGTTTTCGTTTGATATACAAACTAGAGCAAAAAATTGTGCGGCATTTTACAAAGAAAACCCGTACCAATTACTACAGAAGCGGTAAATCACATCACTATGCAATACAAAAGGATATTTAGTGTAAAATTGTATACCGCTACAGTTTCTTGTGAATAGAACTAGGGTCTCCAGCCCGCGGCATACTTTTCGGTGGCTATCCCTCTTCAACTCATATATATCCCATTTCCCTTCTTGCTTACTTAGAAGACACCTGCATGAACAAGCCGGTGATTTAGTGGCTTTACTGCTCAGTGGCGTATCATAATGCGCAACCAAATATAAGAACTGGATGGATACGAGGAATAACAAGAACACAAGATGTGCACATTATCAGAAAACTTTAATATGACTATCGGCAATTTATTATCGCGCTAGACGCTATAAGTATACACATTATGCACTGATGACACAACTGTCAAATTACTTCAATTGTTTTATTCCAAGGCACTTAACTTAATTTCGGATTTATTGCCAGCTTCTCAGGTCTTTATATGCGACGACCTCAAATTCAATGGCTAACCTACAAAGTCAGTGCCTACCAACACCATTATACAGGGCTGACCGGTATTACGTCATAAATTATCAACAACAAAACCGGATAAAGAGTATATTACTATACTAAAGTATACTATAGGAGATAAATATCAAGCATCTTCCAATCGTCACAGGGAGAGAAAATGTCGTTATTGTATCCATCTAATTATGGCAATATGTCTAAAATAATTGTATGCAAAATTAATTGAAATATTCATTTGTACCGATCTTGAAACATTGCCTAGAATTAACTTACACGCTTAACCTTTTTGAAAGAGATGTCGTAAATAAATAAGTTGTTGAAAATAAACAAGATCTTTAATAAAACCGTAAAAATGAAAATTAAATACATCCTTCAATCCAAGATGGCGGTTAAGGAAATAGACTGGAATCAGACTGTATCAGACTACTAAGGATAATTCCTAATAATTAAATAATGAAAATCGCGCCCTGTGCAATATCCATATGCAATATCAATTGTAGATAACGACTTGACCATATCGTAAGCTTCAAGTGTCGAAGAAAAAATGAACATTTTCCAGTCTGGCAAACCAGATCATGTAACTCTGCATCGCGTGATCTGTGTATAATCTCTCTACACAAGTGATTGGATTTAATGCTGGATGTTGGTGCCAACGGTGTATAAAAGAATGCTCCACCAACTTGATGTATTGTACTTACTTTTAAGAACTGCTATTATTATTTTCTTGTGGTTGAAAATATATACATTAAGCAACGGTCACAGCATAGATGAGACGGTTAATTATAGTATGAATATATACATTTTACATAAAGTTGCTCTGGTGTACTTCCGATATTATGAATAATAAAGACAGTCTCATTAGTGCTCGGCTATGGGAAGTCTGGAAATAAAGTTAAATATTTGGAAAACGATAAAATTGGAATAAAACGTCGGTCGCCTAAAAAACCGAAGTTATAATCCATGTTTACTTATCCCTTTAAATATAAAGAGATCTCGAGCTTGTGCCTATTTTTTCTTGATCGCTGGTAATAAGAGAGAGCTTTTCGTTATAGCTCTGTAAACATACCCACTTTATGAAATGTAAATTAACTTCTTGGTAGATAATAATAGATATCCTTCGCGTAAATGATTGATTAAAAGAAAATAATAATAATCATGATTAATTAAAAGAAAATAATAATAAACGAAGTTAACATTTAATATTTTGTTTACAGCTACACTCGGAATTCAAGATTGCCACGTACGGTCTCACCCAGGTCCCGTCCGCCACTTCTCCACCACGCTATGCTCAGATGACAGATTTAGGGTTTAAGAGTTTAAACAGATATGTAGATAGAAATAACAAGGGCACATGCAGAGCCTTCAATGTTCTTCAATGTTCTCCTTCGTAGGAGAAACGTTTTTGTAGCCAGTTCGTTCTTATTATTAAATAAGTATTTCGTCTTCAACTCTGTTTTATTTAATTGTCCATAAAGTTTACACTAGTACAAAATTTTATCTAATCCCGATAGAATATTTATCCATCGCGTGGAATTCGTAATAAAATAAACCTACTGTCCAAATTTTAAGTTCTGAGGTTTAGCAGTTTAACATCGGAGCTGATGGGTCAGTCAGTGACTTTATTACCCCTTGGAGTACATTCAATAGCGATTTAAAGTGGGCAATAAAAGTTTGCCTAAGCTAGCTCAGCTCTTAATAAAAATAAAAATGAAATTCAAATTAAATTAATGAGTTCGGTGATTACCGAAGTCACTAATTATCGTGGACGTCACTGACCATGCGCGATTAAGTCAGTTAGTCCCCCAATCGTCCTGGGTATCGAATCTACTTTCTGGCACTTTCTGTAATTCTTGGGGGGAAGAAAAGTAATGCACACAGTAGACTTATTACTAGGTTTAATGTACAAATTGTAAATTTAGAGATGGTGATACATAAAAAAGAATTCAAAAGTACATACAAATGTGGTACTATACCTGGAAACGCAGAAAAACGGTTTAAATGTCAACGTGCACGATGACCTTTCCGAATCAATATACATACAAATAGTGAGGCAATGCCTACCCAAATATGTTGCTTAACCAGCGAGAGTAACCAGGCGAATACCTATAGACACTTTGTCAAACGTTTGCTGAGGGCTCGTAATAATTTTGTATTTTTAAGTCAATCAAGTCAATCAAACAGGATGTGTCCCCTTTTTAAAATATTCTTAAAACAAGCTTATCTGTGATAAGCAACAAGTCTTCCAGTAAGGTGGATCTCTCATGGGACTCTACACCGATACAGGGGTCGATGGACTTCAGCAAGCTGGTCCTAAAGGTGATTCCAAAGGTAGTCTAAAAGAAATGTGGTTGCAAAGGTAGTGTAAAACGTGGTGAAAAAGGTGGTCTAAAAGGTAGTCTAAATAGGTGGTGTGACTTACACTCGCCGAAAGACAATGAAGCCCGTTAGTCTTGTTACAAGTAAAAAAAGTTAGGTTAAGTGACTCTATATCTTGTAACACTTACTTAATTAGTTGGAAAACGACTTCGAAAAGATAGCTTCGCTGTGTCCCTTAATTAACTCTAGGGAGTTCAACGCAGGCTCTAGAGAACACAAAGTAGGGAAAATAAGAACACGCGGTTCACGAAAACAAAATGGCTTACCTGAAAGGTAAAAGTTATATGATCCCACTAATGTGGTATCTGTATATCCATCCAGAATATCAACACATGTACAATGATTTCCTTGTATTGTTACGTTCCTCGTAACTTTTTGGGCTAGGGTTAGTTTTAATAAAACCACATTCTCTCACTACAACTAACTTATTTATTTATTCATACTTTTACTGTGACACCTTTGAGAAACACCTATCACTATTTAACAAATTAATATTACTTACATTATTCCTTTCACTAAATCTACCCCCATGGCTTCAGGAGATGTGTCAACTTGTCTATCTCAAAACCCACTAACTCACTTCTTCCCAGCTTGCTATCTGATTAAAGCAAGTCTAGCAGATTCACTATTCAATAAGTTCAATGTTTTCTACTTCCTTTAAAGTTCCATTCGAAATATCTTTACTCAGCAAATAAACTGTACTTACTAGCTAATGCCAATAAATGACATAAGATACCTTACATCCTTTATAGCATCCGAAATTTATTCATTATTAATATGGAACTTATTTGACTTTGTAAAATTTATAATTATTATGCATTAATTTACTATACAGTGTGTTTTCTAATTTGTTGCCAAAATATGTTTATTTTTAAATTTAGTTATATTTGTGACAGTATTATCCCATTACGTCGCAACGTACATACTACGTTATTTAACCAAGAAAATCACTTAAACTTTTAACACGATGAAAAACTACTATGCGTTCGGCTCAGAAAGGAAAGCGAAAAGATAAACGCTCGGGAATTAGACTATATATCTGCTGACCTAGGTTAGCGTCACGGAACTGCCCATGTTTAACTCACAAAACAATAAAGCGGCACAGATATTTGTGGTAAATATATGACAAAGTATCTAATAAATGCGCTGTGGCAATATTGATGTAATCGACT
This sequence comes from Tetropium fuscum, assembly GCA_964058915.1. Taxonomy (NCBI): domain Eukaryota; kingdom Metazoa; phylum Arthropoda; class Insecta; order Coleoptera; family Cerambycidae; genus Tetropium; species Tetropium fuscum. The sequence goes on from CAXKVY010004069.1 coordinate 118,783, forward strand.
AAAAGTAATATGCCGACCTAAATTTCTAAACACATGCAAAAAGGAAGGCGTAGTTACTGTTTAAAATCAATGTTATCCGTCAAATATACCTTCAATAAATTTCGGATATTCAAATTGTTAACTCCTAAAAGTGAATGTAACAACTTGGACGTATGATTTTATATACATTATTTAAACGTTTTAATTAAACTATTGCGCTGCATTCTGAATATGCTTTAGATTCAACCTTTTCAAATTAGTATTAAATATTTTCTTTTACATAATTTTAAACATAATTTGATATTATTATATGTCAAGGTTTGCGAAATGGTTCCCGCTAGTGAGTAATATAATTGTCAATGACCATGAGAACAGAAGAATAATTTAAATAAGTACGTCACTTTTAGTCGGCTGCTGTTAGTGTGTCATATGTCGCACTTACGGCAGAACTAGGTTAGATACAATAACTGAACTATTTCACTCACTAACCCAGAGATCCAGGATGACTTGTATTTAACTTTCAGTTTAATATGTATTCGTAATTCCATAATTTGCGTTCTGAAGAAAAATCATAACATATGTCATGACATATATTTTAGCTTAAAAACACCCGAGTCGGCTAAAAAATGCTCGACTGAAAAACACATTACAAAAAATATGTTCCTAAATACAGAATACAATACAATACATAGGTAAAATAGGAAAAAAATGTATCTTACATTGCGCTGCTAGCTCTACGGTGAAAGAGCTTAAAAGCGCTGACATCCCTCGGCGGCTTGCTTCTGAAGCTGGTCACACAAACACTTTTCGACCGATCTCGATCACGAGCTGCACCACCCTCAGACGTCTTTTCCCCGCGTAAGCGTTGCACTAAACGCATATCCAGACACAGCATCACCCACTTTATTAATTTTAAACCTTACTTCCAGAGAAATTTGTCCTTACAACTTGATGATTTATAACCCTGGTTGACCTAAACATTATAATAAAAAAATTGGGCATAATATGCATTTAACATAGTCAAAATGTTTAGTAAATTAAGAAAAATTGCTCAAAATAAATATTTCAATAGTGAAGTGGAAACTAAGATACTTTTAACTTTTGTTGATGTTTCAACTTTCTTGGTCATTGCCATCCATAGAGTCCAGCGATCTCTAAGCTTACTGTGTCGTCATACAAAACAAAACCGTTAGACGTCATCGATGACGTAATGAGAAGCCCTCGGTGGGATCAATGTTATGTTATCCTAATACCGCTGGAATAAGGCTTAAACTTGGAAGCTATAACAAAGTTGGCAACTTCTTCCGAGAATTTGATTGGTTGCCGATTTCAGTTTCACCTTGCCTGACATTTTTAAGTTGACAGTTCATATTTTTAGTTCTCTCTCCACGATTGTTTAGTATTTTTGAAATTTTGTGCTTTTTGAGGTTTCAAAAATTATTACGATAAAAAAACTGTTTTCTTGGTCTTTTAATAACATAAGTTGATTATTGACTTACGAACAAAAACTGATATTGACTTGAACAAAAACTGTCAACTATATACAGATTTAATATCAAATTGGTGGTACTAATAATAATTATTGTTGGAAAGTTGACATCAAGTAATGTGTAAACTTGACATATAATTTGATTGTTCTTCTATTGTTTGCTGAAATGACCATAATATCACAGTTAACTCTGTTAATGCAATAGTTATTGATTACCATTGCTGTCAATTTTTTTATTTTGACATTTAACAGTTTTGAACTGACGCTACGTTTAATAAATAAAATACCATAGCGTTATTATGGTAACGTGATTTTATCGCTTTTTTTATCCAGTGAATTTCTTTTCCCTACTAATTAGGCGATAGCAAACCACGATTTTTGCAATCTGTTGGCAAGCGTCCTTGGCCCTAACCATTGTAGCATAATGTAACCACTCAGCTGAGGCTAAGAACGTGCTACTGGCATATTTATACTTCTTGTGTTTATATATCTCACTCGATTGGAGCTGAGTAAGAAATAGAATAAGGATATAAAGGCCTTCATAGCTATACCATGTACTTAACGAGTAGCATTAATTACAAAGTTTGTGAATTCAATAGTTGTTTTCCCTGCAACCCTCTCCTAAGGGTAATGTTCTATTATAGTCCAAATATTATTTATTGTAAAGTACTCGTAGAATGTCCCAAATGTGACGCTCAAACCGTTCAATATTTCGTTGTTTTATTATTGGTTTCTATGGAAACAGTATAAACTCGAGTCTAAAATCTGTTGTTTTTATTCATGTGGTTTATATCACTCGCGCCCCAAGTGTAAAAAACACCATTTTTGCCACCTGTTACATAAAATATTATTACTTTACTTCACAGTATAACCTTGAAAAATGTTTTTAATAAATTTTGTGCAATGGTTTTGTTTTGTATATATGTTTTGTTTTCAAGTGGAAAGTGCTATATCTCACAAAGAGAAAACGGTTGTTTTAGCTTAATGCGCATTTAGTTTCAGTAATTATGTAATTAAAATACTCCTGCAAAACATCCGACAGGAAAAAAAACTTCGGAAATGTGTAAGTACCTCTATATGACAGATTTTTTGTCCTCAATTTGCAACGCTCTCCGAGTGGAGTACAAACTACCCCAGGCCTTCAGAGGGGTGAAATTTCACTAACGTGGAAACGTAGCTTAAACCGTTAATATGACAATTTGATATTAATAGAAGTAGATTTTGTGTTTTTCTACCGCAAACTCTGCGAAAGCATATATCTATGTTTTATAATTTTTTAATGGTAGACCCGAGCAGCGAGGCACTTTTTCGCTCAATGTTACGCGGACCCAGTTTCGGCTACATCCTAGCATTTCTCTAGCGTCTTAGGCTGAACCATTGCTCTCATTGAGATTATTTTATACATATTCCTGAGTAACTGAGCTTTCCAACGGTGTTTTTTTCTAGCGCCAAAATTAATAAAATTGTGACCGCCGCAATATTGCATATATTGAAAAATTGTACTAAAACCTTTTACCCATTTACCCCTTGTCGCACGTTCTATAACTTCTGTCCAAACCTAAATATTCTAAGTTTATTTCGTGGTTCGATGGACCACTGATTCCTGTACTTAACTGTCGTTTTGTTTTTTCTATTTAATACTTTTTGATTGGGCCAAAAATGTGCTGCGCTGACTCTTTCGTTGTTTCTTCATTAAACATTAGCGCTCCCTACAATCGCATTTTATTAAATTAAATAATCGCTATCAGATCCATGGTTCAGCCTAAGACGGAATGTTCAAAGCAGCCAATACTGGGTCCGCGTAACCTTGAGCGAAAAAGACTAGAGAATAATGATTGGACTAATTAATTATCAATTGCTAAATTTCGAAACGCGGCGTAATGAATACACTCGTGCCATGATTGTGACTATATCAAGTTCACCAAGTTGCCACCCGCGTCCTTGTAAATTTGCCAACGTAACTTTAATTAACCCTAATGAATAAAGTTGGATAGTAAGAAATTATTGTAATTGGGAGGTACAAAGTTTACTTTATGTGTTCCAAGTTATATTCGAATCGATATACCTATCTATATAGTAGATATGTAGTAGAGATTCATGGGCGTCGTCAGGGTGGAGGGCGGTAGGGGACTGCTATCTTGTACTGGCTAAATGGTTTGGCCATGATGAGTGTACATAGAAAATATGTTTTTGACAATTATAATAATTTTATTAAAATAGTAGTTCACAAATTTTCTATGAACTAAAGAAAATCACTTTTTTTTTAAATGAAATTACAAGTTTTACAAATACAAGTGTAATTTTACTGGAATTACATGTTCACTGTTGATAGTGTTGATAAAAATATTAATTACTACGATTATTATTATTATTATTATATTAATTACTACGTATTATTAAAAAGAGGTATTTTCTTGCGTTCATAGAAAATCCCACGTTTGAAGTTTTTTATTTATTATTTATTTGTATTTTTATGAATACTTTATGTTTCTAGTTTAACTGTATTTTTCTTTCCCTATGAGTGTACGTTGTCAGATCCTGGAGCATTTTAGCACATTAATAAAATATAATTTGAGTAATTTGTGGATAAATATTATTTTTATTTCAAAAAAGTTCTCAAATCTAAAAAATAGTTTTTGTGAAAGTTTTTGTGAAGTATTTGTGAGAGTATGTTCAAACGAATTTTTCCTTGAATTTCTGAAGTACCAGGAAAGCGCGTGTACTTAAAAATTATCATAATTTTTGCTTGCGGCACTGTAAAATTTCAAGCCGCCTAGCTTGAAAAATGGCGACGCCCTTGTAGAGATTTCTATGAAGGTTTACTGTTGCAATCTAATTTGAATGAGTTTAGATTTTTAGATGTCGGCTGAAAAAGCTGCAATAAAAAACAGTAAGAAGAAATTATTAACTCTTATTTATTACTCTGGTGTTACCGGTTATCACTCTGTATTAGATTATATTAAATTATAGACTGGCTGATTTTTCTCTCTCAAAGCTCCTCCGACATCGAAGTATTGTTGTAATTGATAAAATAGCCAGCTGATCGAATATGTATGCTTGTCGACAAGCTGACTCATCCACTATGATAGGGAGATACTGCGCATGAAAAGCCCGTGTCGGGCGTTGGGCGCCACTTATTCGCCTATATCATGTGACGGAAAAGTTGCTGAAAAAAAATAAACGCAACGCGCGATATGCGAAAACCGCAATGCACAGGTAACTGTGGAAGGCCCTCTGCGAAGAACTACCAGAAAAACTCATAGACGCCCGTCTGGTGGGTGTGTAAAAATTCGGAAATAAATCAACTAAAACGCTGGCTTGGTTGCTTGCCACCAACATGGTATTTTACGGAAACATATAGCAGGTATTGTATCACCATACCGTGTTCCTATATGACAGGACTGCCCAGAGGCATCCGGAGATAATTTTAGGTTAACATTATTGGGAAGGAATTATTTAAAGAAAAAAGAAAAATAGTACAAAATGAAGAAAGCAATCCAATATGGATTAAAATAATGATTAAAATATGAGTAAAGATCCCTGTACGGTACGCACTTTTTTCCCAGCAGAAAATGTTATTAGCATAGATTTAAGGTAGGATAAAAAAACGAAAATAAATCATATTATTTATACGGAGTGGTCACAAATTACGAAATCTCAAAAATTTTTAGTTTTCGGGAAAACGCTATTATTTATAAAAGTTTTTACTTGTCCAAAAAGTAGTAATGACGTCGACAAAAATTATATTTTTTATACGGGGTGGTCACAAATTACAAAATCTCAAAAAATGTTTTCGGGAAAACGCTATTATTTATAAAGTTTTTGCTTGCCTAAAGTAATGTCAACAAAAATTATGTTTATTATACGGGGTGGTCAAAAATTACAAAAAGAATGTTATTATTTATAAAAGTTTTTACTTGCCCAAAAAATAGTAATAACGTTGACAAAAATCATATTATTTATACGGGGTGGTCACAGTTTAGAAAATCTCTAAAAATGTTCAGTTTTCGGGAAAACCCTTTTATTTATAAAAGTTTTTGCTTGCCTACAGCAATATCGACAAAAATTATGTTTATTATACGGAGTGGTCACAAATTACAAAATCTTAAAATTCGGTAAGAGTAAAGTTGGTATTTTTTGATCACCACGTATAAAAAACGAATGATGATTTTGCCACAATTATGTTTTTATACGGGGTGATCATAAATCACAAAGTTTACTCTTACCAAATTTTAAGATTTTGTAATTCTTAAGTACCCTGTATATACAACATAATTTTTGACAAAGCCATCACTATTTTTAGGCAAACAAAAACTTTTTTAAAGAATAGCATCCAATCGAAAATTAAAAAAATGAGACTGTAATATTTGACCACTCTATGCGAGATAACCCGTTGAAAACGACAAGACCTCCAGCGTCAAACGAACAGAAAATCGTAACACAACTTCGTTTTATTTTTATTCAATTCACTTGAGAAATTTTTCCCAGTTGTGTCTGGTATTTTCAATACGCCTGCGACATTTGCGTAAGATACAAGATCTGTGATTTTTCCTCTACTTGTCAACTACTTATAATTTTGTACATTAAATACAACAATTTAATTCTAATGAATATAATCTAGAGAAAAATAATAACAGTGATCCATTAAAAATAATAAACTTTATTATTTCCGGTTACGCCGGATATTAAAATCAGATGTTAGTTAAATTGAAATGGGCGCCAGCAAATAGGCACATCGCATCCAGTGTCAGTTGTTTTTCTAGTTTCTAGTTGTAAGCTAAATTTACTGATCCGTAATCGGGAAAGAACCAAATTTAACCACGAAGAAAAATAACGGATTTTAATTAACATCCAATTAGGGCCAAACATTCACTACACAAACAAGAATTTATCATATTCGTTTTTTCACTGCAATGAAACCTCGGTATAATTAAAATGTCTTGTCCCTACTCGATCATTCAACATGGCACAGAAAAGTGGCTCTACATTCAGGGTTCTTAAGCCTACTCTTTCTTAGTCCCTTTCTCAACATACACCGTTTCAGCAACTCATTATGGCATTATATCTTCATCCACAAAAAGTAACGCACTACGTAGGCGTGGGAGTTTCTTGCCCCCGAGGTTGAAAAATAATTCTACTTGGATGTGCGGGATAATAAAGAATAGTAGGGTATCGGCTTTAATGGGTTGCGCTCTTGAAGCGGGTAACTACACGTAACCAATGGGGTTGGGTGTAGTTTTTATGGAGGAATTTTCGAAGTAATGCTAAGTTTATTTTCGATTCTCTATAATTAACAGGTACGGTGGTTTCCTTAATTACTGGTATGGTTTCCCTAATTACTGGTATTACTGGTATCGAAAATAATCATACACATTAGCGCCCCATACATTATCAAACAAATTGCGAAACATATGTTGTTGCGCAATGCGCAATAATTTGATAATGTATGACATTGTTTGATGTGTTGCGAAAGTGATTTCTGGGATTCAAAACAGTTCAAAATCTTCTGTGTAAATGCGAAAAGTTTTAACGCGTTATGTAGTGTATGTCTGTACGTGTTGTGCTTCGTTGTTTTTATAGCTACTCTTTTGTCTATTGATTATGTGCTATAGAAAGCAACTAAGTCGTTCACGGGTTTTTATTGCAGGATTCGATCAATGGGTTATAAATGTAGAAAAAACCGCGGTGTGCTATTAAATTAGAGGGTGGAAATTGAAGATAGGGGTGAAAAACCAGCCCTTTTGGTTTTTCAATATATCTCGTAAAGAAAGCAAAATTTCGATATATCTCGGATGAAACTTTTTGTAGAGAACCAAATTTCCCATCGGAATGGTATTTTCTGAATATTAAAAAAAAATTTCAGATCAGGACGCAGATTTTCTTATTGTCGAATGTGCAAAAGAGAATGTTATCATCAATGTTAAAAAATGCTGTTATTGTTGGACAAGATGTGGACCTTCTCATTATTTTATCTCTGTTGGAAAATGATACTTCAGCTACTTCAACATTGGCAAAACAGAATTTATGAATTTAAACTAAAAACAGTGTACGACTCCACTCCAACCTGCTGTAAAATCAATGTTTTCCTGTATTACGTATTAACTCTCTTGTCTCCAGATTTATCAATTTTAATTTGTTTAATCATACATGTCTAACTTCGTTCGATGATAGGGATACTTCCATTTTAAGATGTATTAGTAATTAAAAATAGTGACAATAGGTTAGAATTTGATATATATATATATATATATATATATATATATATATATATATATATATATATATATATATATATATATATATATATATAGAAAAGATACCAGTACGATCAGATATATCCCTAATGACTCTCACCACTGCTATCAACATAAAATGGCAAGTTTTAATTTTCTTGTCCATCGTTTACTAAGTTTCCCTCTCAGTAATGAGAGGTTTGAAATAGAAAAACTATTAATTAAAGATATAGCTGTGAGTAATGGTTATCCTAGAGATATAGTTGAAAAACTAATTAGGAAGCGTAAATTTAAGGACATACTTCGTAATTCTACGACCTTTCAAAAGGATATAGAAACTCCAAAATATGTATCCATCCCGTACGAACTCCGGTTTACTCGTGGTTTGAGTAAGGTCCTCAAAAACGTGGGTATAACAGCGATTCATTCGTCGAGTAATAAATTACAACAACTTTTAGACAATCCAAAGGATAAAATTGTTGCAAATGAAAGGTCTGGGATTTACGAAATTAGTTGTAATGATTGTGACCGAAAATATGTTGGACAAACGAGACAATCAATTAACACCAGATTTTACCATGAAAATAGTATAAATATGGTAGATTTTGTAGTTTAAGATTAGTTTTAATCGTCTCAGGATGATGCCAACTTGGTTGGCGAAACGCGCGTCTAGCGAAGTGAGAGTCTTTTGGTGTTTGTGGAAACTACTCCACAAACACGTGTTATTTATTCTGAATTAAAAAAACTATAAATTACAAAAAATATACAGAATACAATTAACAGAATAATTAATTATATTTGCAATTTCTATCAATGGCAAATCGTTTACAATATTTCTACATAAATGTGGCTATCGTGCTCGAGCAGCCGCACTTAGCGGAGTAATGTTTTTGACGTCGGCTTGTGTGGCAGAAACTAGAGACTTTTTTAAATTTCTATTTATCCGAGATGTTCCGACTGTAAATGTTCGTTGCTTGCATAAAAATGGAAAATATCAAGTTTTCCAACATGTGATGACCACCGGTGCCATCATAGCCATACTTTTCAAATGGTAAAGAATGAAAAAACAAGATAAATCATAGAAAGCCTCGAGAAAGTTACCGTTTTATTATCATTAGACATTGAAATAAAATTGTCTGGGAATTGAATTGACTGGGTATTGACACAACCATACCCGTTGGGCGTTAAATCGGCAGGCATACATAATATAACGCATTCCCAACCGCGAAGTTGAGAATCTCAAATTCGTATAATCTGCAGTTATTTGAAGATTTTACGCGAATCAGTCATCTATTCCATCATGGCTTTAGTTTAATATAGCTATCAAATTGTTTGCTTTCGCTGACACTTATAGAGTGTTGGGGTAAGGTTCAAATATTTATACAATGAGAAAGTTTTGAATATCCAGAGAATTTGATGAATCATTAGCGAAAAAGAACTCTTACATTCGATCTTTCTCCATGTTTTCCACTGGCCCTATTTAATATTAGAAACATAAAAAATTTCTACTACCTACTTAACTTTTAACTCAGAAAATTGTTTATTCTCTAACTGTCATTATAAAATGACTTTTAATTGACTTATGTGAACTAAAAATTAAAATGTAAAAATTAAAAAGTAAAAATTTAAAAGTAAAATGCTGTGTATTATACAGTAATTTTACTTTAAAAAAAACGACTTTGTGTACGAAATAGACTGCTTCTCACGAAATTAGAGAATTAATTATTCAGAAACATTACTATTTGTACTACAATCTGAACAGTTAGTTACATATTCATGTTAATTCCCTGAAGTAATTGAGGAGATATTCAGTTTGACTACAAACCATGAATCCCGATGACGCTGACAGCAAGGTAGACGGATTTGCTAAATCAATTAGTACAGGGTTAAGAGAGGCAGACTATACGAGAAATTCTAGTAATTTTATTTTTTTTATAAAAAGATCCTGGAAGGTTTTAAGAAATATTAATTAATAAGGAGTTTACGACAATTAACGTCTGTATTAATATACTGATGTACAGAAGTGTCACTTCACTCAAATAGGGATAATTTGCAACCTTCGTTTCTAGGCTAATTGTACGAAATAAATTAAATATAGTGTACGGAATTATATCATATAAATATATCATTTAGTTGAGAATAGCCAACCCTAAAAATAAAGAAAATGTATTATTCTTAGCAGAGCTATTATTTCTGTGCACACCAGCAATGTAAAAATACATAATACAGCCACACTAAGCATGCCATTGCTGAACAGCAGTTATTGATTATAGTAACAATATTATGCGTTAACAATAACCAGTGTATAACTAGGCATAGGTTGCACTAAAGCTCTATTTCCAGGTACATCAAATTTATACCGAATCGTTGTGAATAAATAATAAAATCCTTCAGTCAATGGTGGAACGAAGCGGAATGGAAAGGAAACCAGACATGACAAGCAAAGAATATTGGTTCGGTAGATTTTTTAACATTCCTTTATATATACAGTAAATATACAACTGATATCAATTACTAGATACCATAATGCTTTATAAATTGTACCTATATTATACGTGAGGCATTGTACACTCTTGTTTATTGATTCGTAACCCTTTTCATTATTTATATTTATAAATCTAAATATACCTATTGGATGTCATTTTACCTGTTGGATTGCATTTAAAAATGAGATAAAAGAACTCTTAAAATACCCCTTATTTTATATTATTTACTTCTCAAATTACATATATTGTACTTATATACACTTTCTGCGGAGATCTCTCTGATCTCCATATAGAGCTTACCGTCATTAT